>PVIW01004410.1:55947-77592 GCA_004026585.1 Noctilio leporinus | reverse complement strand
GGGAGCAAAAAGGGGATGGATGTAATACAACAACAATAAGATGTAAAAAGAAAAGAAAAGAAATACTGGCCAATGATATCCAAGTCTCCAGGAGGAATGCTTGCTGTCCAACAAAGACGTGACCTTTAGACAGATGAGTGGGATGTAAAGGAAGAGAGTAACAGTCTAAACTCCTCACCCTATGCTGCTATTACTTTCTCTGAGAGTCTGGGCTTCAAAAAACAGAGGGAAACCATTCATTCCTACATGTAGAACATGGAAGGACATTTACCTCCCACAACAGATGGCATCCAGACACTCAAAGGAGAAGCCATTTACCCTGTGTATTGGAAAACACCCCATATTTTAATTATGATTAAAATTAAGAAAGACACCTAACTTGGAGCCTCCTAAAAGATACTTGAGAAAAAAAGAAGAAAGGCAACATTTCCCTAAAGATGCAGAAGAGGCATGAAAGTTCTATTTTAAAACATAGTCCAATACAATTTTTAAAGTTTCTGGTTGGATTTGGTATACATTATACCTGCTTGTGTTCCATGGGGAAAATCATGTCATATGACTAAGTGCAGAGTTAATGGGGCATAGAAAGAAGCATACAGCCCCAGCAGGAAGGTGTTGTAAGCAGTGTGGCAAATGGGCAAGGAAGAAAGGAGTAAATAACTGCAAACAATCATAAAGTAATAATAAAATAATTATGACTAATAATAGTGAATAAGCAAATGCAAATACATAAATAAATAAGTGTCAAGTGAATAAAATATACCACAGCCAGCATCAGAGGTACAAATGAAACACTGCAACATATTAAATCAGTGACATAGAACACATACAATGGAATACTCACTCCCAGAATACGAAAGGAAAAAAGAGATGAAAATAATAGATGATAGAAACAAAGGGGCAATTGTAAAGAGCCATAACTAGGTTTCTCAATAAACAAAAGAGAACATATAAAACAGAAGGGGAAAAAAACCTACAAAGGTATATTCCTGAGCTAAAAGAAAAACAAAAACAAAATTCAAGTAGATCAAGAAAAGCTTACTATAAGAAAGACTAATGAGATTCCTCAGTCCGGGCACATAACCAGGTTGCAAGCCAGGTCTCCAGCCAGGTCCTTAGCTGGAGGCAAGTGAAAGGCAACCACATGTTAATGCATTGCTCCTTTTCTTCCTCCCTCCCTGCCCTTCTCTCTGAAAAATAATGAATAAAAAAGAAGGAAGACTAATGAAAAAAATGTCAAAAGTTAGTCTAGGTTAATGCATGACACATGTAAGTCTCAATCAGTGTAAATCGGAGAAAACCAAGTAAGTGAACTAAATACTCTGGTAAAATTTTCAAAGTTAAAGAACATTAAAAACTAAAATCTAGAAATGAAACAAAAACAAAACTTAACAAGGAACCAAACTGGGACTGCAATTTGCAGGTCTGCAAGGGCTCAGGGAGTATGATATTTATGCATTTCTTTAGGAAAAAAATAACTTAAGATATACTTTACTTAATCAAGGAATGAATTCTAAAAAGCAAGAGAAAAGAGTAGGGGGAGGAGGAGTATGAAAAGAAGATAAAAATGTGGAAGTCATGCCATTAACATACCAGTTAATGACAGAGTGAAGTCTCTATGGTTTTACTAGTATGGCTATCAAACAATACAAAGTCAATAATGTAAATGATTTCTAAGTACCTATTGCATGACAGGCAATTTTACAGTATCAGCGATAAAAGGACAAGAAATATAAAGTATTTGCCCACAGAAATTAACATCTAGCAGAGGAAGAACACAAAAAAAACTAAAAATACATCAGGTGGTAAAAAAGCAAGTGTGAGGGGCAAAGAATTTTGGAGATATAAAAAAGGAAGGGGTTCTATTTCATTTATGAAGATAACATTTGATCAGAGACTTGATGGAAATGATGAAGCCAATGGTGAAGGTATTTGGAGGAAAATTGAGCCAGGGAGAAGACATAGCAGGTGCAAAGGCCCTGAGATATAAGCAAGCTTAGTGTGTTTGAAGAGCTATATAAAGGCAGTGTGGCCCTGGCTGGGTTGCTCAATTGTTTGGGGCATCATTTCATGCAACAAAAAAGCTCTGGATTTGATCCCCAGTCAGAGCACCTACCTAGGTTATGGTTTCACTCCCTAGTTGGGGCACATACAGCAGGCAACTGATCCATGTTTCTCTCTCATGTATCAATCTCTCTCTCTCTCTCTCTCTCTCTCTCTCTCTCTCTCTCTCTCTCTCTCTCCCCCCAACCCCCTTCTTTTCTTTCTAAACTCAATAAACATATATTCAGGTGAGGATTTAAAAAGACAGTGTGGGGACAAAGATGGAAGTAGAAGGAGCTGAGGTTAGAGATGATCAGTGATTCCCACTTACTCTTGCCCTCATGTAAACACCTCTCCTTTTTCCTTTTGCCAAAGAAATATGAATAAAGTGGTATGTGTCATTTCTGGGTAGAAGCATTTAATTGCTAGAATAAGGGGCCTGAAATGTCGAGTTAACAATAAGTATAGGATAACCACCCATGACATCATTTATACCTATAAGTGTACTTTTCGGAAGTTAAGAAACAAGCTTTTGTTGTGTTAAGTTGCTGAAATTTCAGGGGTCTTTGTTGCTGTACACTGTCTTATTCTATCCTGATTAATACACCACCTAGTGTTCCTGAGGGAAAAATTCATGAGTCTCTTACTAATGAATATTATTTTGTGGCCCATTTCATCAACAAATATTTTGTTATCAAAATTAAAATCAAATACCTCTAGTTGAAAGTGAATCTATTACTGATCCAGTATTTAGTCTCAAAATCTTGGAATTATGTGTGATTTTTCAATCTCGATATTCACATTTAAAGATTTGCTAAGGCCCACTGATGTCAGAAATGGAGAGTGAAAAAAACTGGAAAACAAGAGATTATAGTTCTGATTCCTATTCTTTAAGTTGCTAACAGATGTTTTGGGACAAGAGACTTATCTATATGTCTCTATTGCTATTTTTCAAAATGAAAATTGGACTATTCCATCTTAAAATTAATCTTCAGCTCTAATATTCTATGACATGAAAATGTTTCTCAAATGAAATTTTTATTTTGTTTTGCTTATGTCATCCCCTCTCCCTGAGGGTGGGCTGGACCTAGTGACTTGCTCCTAACAAAAACAAAATATGGCAAAAGTGACAGGATATTATTCCCAAGATTATACTACAAAACCTCTAGCTTCCATCTTGCTCACTCCTTTGTTCCGATGGAAGTCAACTAATACATGTAAACTGCCATATGGAGACGTCCACATGGAACAGAAATAAGGGAATCCTATGGCCAACAACCAGTGAGGAACTATGACTCTCAGTCCAACAAACCAGTAGGAACTGAATCCTGCTAAAGATTCATGAGTGGATGTGGAGGCGTTTCCCCTGCTTGTTGAACCGTCAGATGAGATGACAGCCCTCAACAACACTTCTGCAGCTTCATGAAAGACCCTGACCCTGGAAAACACCTTGCTTACAGCCTTTGTGAGAGGCCCTGAGCCACAGGACACAGATCCCCTGACCTCACACTTTACCCGATTCCTGACACACAAACTGTGAGACCATACATGTTCATAGTTTTAAGCTTCTAAAATGTTGGAATAATTTGTTCTGAGGCAACAGATAACTAACACATGGACCATTGGGAAAACTTCGGCTTTTAATTCTGGGTAAGTTGGGAAGTCAATAGAGTTCTGAATAGAGGAGTGACATATTACTTATCTTTTTATAAGATTGCTATGGCTCCTATGGAACATAGTTTGAGGGTGTCCAGAGGTGGAAGAACACAGGGAATCAATTTGGAAGGCCATGGCAACAACATAGGGAGAGATAAGGTTGAACTAGCCTAGCAGAGTAGCACTGGAGGTACTGAGAACTGGTCAATTCTGCACATAATTTCAAGAACCAAGAGGACCTGTAGATTTGTTGTGGGTAGGAGCAAAAGAGATGAGTCAAGAATGACTTCAAGATTCTGAGGCAATCAAAGAGTAAAAAAATAAAAGTGACATTTTTGAGAGAACTAGGAATTTAAACATGGACTAGGTAATAGGAATTATTATTTTTAGGTAATGGTATTGCCATATATATATATATATATATAAATTTTTTCCAGAGAGAGAGGAAGGGAGAGAGGCAGAGAGGGAGAGAAACATCAATGTATGGTTGTCTTTCACCTGCCTCTAGCCACAGACCTGGCTGGAGACCTGGCTTGCAACCTGGTTATACGCCCTGGCTGGGAATTGAACCAGCAACCTTTGGGTTCACAGGCCGGCACCTTATCCACTGTGCTACCAGCCAGGGTGGTATTGTTATATTAAAACAAAAAGAACTGCCCTGGCCGGTGGCATAGTGGATAAGGTGCCGACCAGCTAACCCAAAGGTTGCTGGTTCAATTTCCCAGCCAGGGCACATAACCAGGTTGCAAGCCAGGTCTCCAGCCAGGTCCATAGCTGGAGGCAGGTGGAAAAGGCAACCATACATTGATGTCTCTCTCCCTCTCTGCCTCTGTCTCTTCCCCTCTCTCTAAAAGTAATAAAATCTTTAAAATTTTAAAATATTTAAAAAAAAACAAAACATATTATCTTTTAAAAATGTATACTGAGATATTTATGGATGCCTGATTTAATGACCAATATTTAATTTAAAGTAATATGGGTAGTATGGAAGTGTACTGGAGGTTGAAGGGCACAGTGGCCATGGGGTTGATAGCTCCTGGAATTGGAAGAAGACACATGGCATTTCTTTTTATGTTTTTGCCTACTTTTGCATGTATTCAATGTAACCCAAATAATGTAGTAAAAGATAGCTTCAAGGTCTGTGGATTTACTAATAACTAGATAACTAGAAATACCTACATTAGTAAGACTGCAGCAGAAAAGTGAAGGGTGATGATGTAAAGGGAATTGGGACTTGGAATCACCTGCATATGATAGGCCTATCTGAGAAAAAGTAAAGTGTTGAATAGCCAGCAGAGTCAAGTGAGAGAGGTCTGGCTTGTCATTAAAATGCCATGAATGACATTTAAAGCCTTGAGAGTAGATAGAAGGCACAGTTGGAGACATCTGGGACCCTCAAACATAACATTAACAATTAGGGAGATGAGTGGAATTTGCAAAGGAGACCCAGGAGAGGTAAGAGGCCAGGTAGGCAATAATTTCAAGGAGAATGGGCTCAGCATGGACAAGAGAAAGAACATTTAAGAACATTTGGAGTTCAATTTTGGGTTTGGTTATGTGGAAGTTATTGATACTCTTGATGAGAAATATTTCAATGTGGATGAAACCTGACTGGAGTGGGCTCCAGAGAAAACGGAAGACAGGAAGTTAGAAAAGCATACAGCATGAAAGAGTGAAAAATACATAACATAAACTAAATAACATAATAACAAAATAATTTGGCTTAAAAACCTGATTATATCAACTAAAAACCTGGAAAATGATGAAAGAAAGCTACTAAAGTAAAGCCATTTAAAATGACCATGCCCTATATTTTCAAAGACAATTGCATGCTCCCACCTGCCTGAGCCTTGTCTCCTGTGATTTGGCGTTGAAGTAGGAATGACCCCTAGGCACTAATCCTGACCTCATGCAGATCTTTTCACCCAGCGTAGAACTAGGAGTTCTTAGTGAGTAGGAATTCTGGGAAGCCAAAGGAATAAAAAGCCTTTGATCCTTTGATCGATGCTGTCCCTTTCTCAGCACCGATGGCCAAAGCTTTTCCCATGAGCAAGAAGCCTAGTGACTAACAAAGCGTTTATGCTCCTGGTGCGATTGCTCACGCCTGGCCCTTCTTCCCAGAGAGGGGAAAGGCATGCCAGCTCATTAATACTTTGTGGGCCTTCCACTTAGCATGAGTCATAGATACTCTCATCTTAACCAAGATCAAAATCCCAACAAGGTCACCAGGAGATTTGCCTGGATAAAAGCAGCTAGATAAATCCCAAAATCTTTCATGAGCCATGTTAAAAAAAAAAAAAACAAACAAAAAAAAAACCCAGAAGCTGTTTTTCACCAAAGCTTGTGAGGGCATTTCCAACATTCTACCAAGTATTATGCTGATTATACTGTTCAGAGGTTTATAAACTAGAGCGAAGATTAAGTAAATCACTGTCTTGACTGACAATGAGAACATATATTTTTAGAAAGCTTAGGATCTTAGATTGAGATTTCTGTGTAACCACATATACAAAAACATTAGGCACAACTGATGGACACCATCTGATACATGAATCTCTGTCTTCAACATCTACTTATATAGCCTCTGATTTAAATACCCACTTCACTTTTATAAGAGAAAGAGATGGTGAAATGAGTGAACAAGTCAGCATTTTATGCTTTTGTTTGTTTGTTTGGTTTTTTTAATGAACTGGGATGTATTTTCATCTAAAGCAGAGGTTGGCAAACGTTTTTATATAAAGAGCCAGGTGCCAAATAGTCTCGGCTTTGTAGTCAACACAGCCTCTATCCAACTACCCATCTCTACCGTTTTAGCAGGAAGGTGTAGGCAATGTAGGCATGACGTTATTTCAATAAAATGTTATTTATAAAAACAGCTGGAAGGTATCTGACAAGGTCCTTACATCCAGAATATATAAAAATCTCTTATACCTCAACATTAAAATGACAAATAATATAATTTAAGTATAGGCAAAAGGTCTGGATACACATTTCCCCAATGAAGACATGCAATGGCCAAAAAGCATATGAAAAAGATGCTCAGCATAGTCATTAGGGAAGTGCAAATCACTTCACACCCTCTAGAATGGCTAAAATAAAAAAGACAGACAATGACAAGTCTTAATGAAGGTGGGGAAATATTGGACCCATCATGTACTGCTGGTGGGATTGTAAAATGGTTCAGCTACTTTGGAAAACAGCTTGGCAGTTTGTCAAAATATCAAACATAGAATTATGTGACCCATCGATTCCACTCCTAGTTCTTTAGCCAAAAGAAATGAAAACATCTATGCAAAACTTGTACATGAATGTTCATATCAACACGATTAAAAATAACTAAAAAATAGGAACAACTGCTAAATGATAAATAAAATTCTATATATACATAAAAGAGAATATCATTTAGCAATTTTAAAAAATGTATTGACATGTACTATAACATGGATGGACCTTGAAATCAGAAAGCTAAGTGAAAGAAACTGATTACAAAAGACCACATTTTGTGTGATTTCATTTATCTGCAATGTCCAGAATAGGCAAATTCATGCAGATAGAAAGTAGAATGAGTAGTGGTTTCCTGGGGCTGGGGTGGGAAATGGGATATTAAGAATGAGAGTGCACGTGTATGGGTAGTTCTTTTTGGGATACCAAAATTGTTTAAATATTAGGTTGTAGTCATAGTTACAGAACTTTGTCAGTATACTACATTCCAATGAATTACATACCTTAAATGAGGAAATCTTACAATACATGAAATATATCTCAAGAAAACTATAAATAAAACAAGATAAAATAGATGGCAGCCTACAATTACAGATTCCCATAAGCGTAGTTTGTCAACCTCTGTTTTAAGGCATAGACACATGAAAGTGTGAGTTTCAAAGTTTTACTATGAAATGTGTCAAGATACTATAATGACATTCTATATGTACATTTCCACAGAGAACAGTACATAGCAATAAACATTGGCTAGTGAGTGGTGGTAGATATAACATATAGTCATTCTTACCAATATAACAACATCAATAATAATTTACTATAATAATAATAATAATAACCATTACTATGCATTCCTCTGTGCACATTTACCAAGTATCTCATATATACAAAGCTTTATTTTATCTATCTATCTATCTATATAGAAGCAGAGTATAAGAAATATTTTACAATTAATAATAAAACAAATATTGATATTTAAAACTAGGTACTAATCAACCTTTTTTTACAAATTTGAAAACTCAGGCCCAGAACAAGAGGGAACAATGGCCCTGTGCTCGCTGTGATGTCCTTGGTATACATTGGCTTTAATATTTAAATCTCACCATGACCTCAAAAAAGAGGGGTCTTAACCTGCCCACACAGAACATATAAGCCAGGTATGAGGACCTGATATCCTAAAATTTTGCTGTTGATTTTGGGTGGAACATGTGCTGGGGCTTTGACTCACGTTTATAAAAGGATGGTGACTCTTGGGAGTAAGTGTCCAGAAGAGTTAGCACAGAGGATCCAGTTTCTCAAAACTCTTGGCTATTTTTATTCCTGGAGCAGCAATCCTCACCATCCTGGTCGCTGGCCACCATGGTTGGCATGCAGAGCAGGTGATCAGCATGGTCAATTCTAACTCAAATTCTGCTGCAGACTTCTAATACAGCATTACTGGGAGCTGCATCACTAACCCATGATTGGAAAAGTTGCTGTTGTCAGTCCTGCTGGATTGAACCTCCCTTTCCCCCTGTATTGCACCCTTTGTCAGCTTAAAAAATTAAATGCCACATACATAAAAAGCCTCATGTCATAGCTGACATTTAGAGCAAAGATTTGCCTTCAGTTGTCCACCTACCCTGGTTATTGGCCAACCTCCCATCAGTCTTGCTTTTAAATCATAGTAAAGGCCCCAAACCTGAAAGACTCATTGGTGTCTCAGAGTACACACCTAGAACAGAGACACAACATAAATGAGGGGTCTTTTTCAAGATTTTTGGAGAAGTTTGTTCTCTTTATCTGGAATGTTCTTCCCATGGATCTTTGCATAGGGCTGCATCTCCTCATTCAGACTCTGCTCATGTCACCTCCTTACGAATGCCTTCCTTGGGCCCCCACTCGTAGTCTGGAGATGCATCAGCTCCACCACACACCCATATACAGGTATGTGTGAATATGAACATGTATACTGCCTTTGTCACCCCTGACCACATTTCATCTCTTTATCATCATCTATGTGTATTGTCTATAGAGCATTGACCATTACTGGAAATTCCCTTTCAATCTCCCTTCTTTCACTCACGTGATATTTGGCTGTATCTACCACCCAAAATGAAGGCCCTCTACTGGCAACACTTGGTCTGGCTCAGTGTTCTCAGGGCATGTTGGAGCATTGGGTGGGAATGTTTCTTCATGGAGCAGCTGTCACCCAAGTTTCTGGCGATGGGATGCCAATAGTGCCCTCTCATTGTATAAACAATGGTCCCCCCGATTCCATAGCTATATCCTTAGCAGTAGGTACACAGTAGGTACTAGATGTGTATGCATTGAGTGATTTCATTAAAAATGAAGAAACATAACAAGATCTTTCTGTAAACAAGCCTATAAGGATAACACAAAATGACAGCACCAAGAGTTGGAGCTTGCCTGTCAGTTTATACAGCATTTTTCAGTCTTGTACCTACATTTTGAAATGTTAAACAGCACCCCTTACTCTACCCACTGGATGCCAGTTAGGGACCTTCCTTACCAGTTGTGATAAAAGTGTTTCTAGATGTTGTCAAATATCATCTAGGGAGTAAATTGTCCCTGGAGGAAAACTACTGGTTTAATCAATAAGAACTAATTTCTGCCAAGACAAAAGGACTCCCTTTGCTCAGATCTAACAAAGTAGAGGTTTATCCATGCAGACTGGACACATGATCCTGATGTGCATACTATTTAACTCATATAGACCAAAGGTGTAAAATCCCATGAACGAGATGGTATGAAGCTGAATGTTTGCCTGTACCATTTACCAATATTACTCATCCAGTAGTAATGAAGAGTTCATACTAAATAGTACACTCAGTTTAAATAACACATAGTTGACAATAGCTCATGGTCAATGATGTTACTCAATATCTTTCTTAATTAGCTGGTTAAAATGTAATCTTCTGTCCCATCACCAAGCACTTCTCTTTATCATGTTATCTAGAATTAAACAATGAGACCATATAACCAACATTTTCAAATTTCTCCCATTGAATGCATTAATGTATCTAATGTGGTCTCTATTCCTTGCAAAGAAACACACTGGCAGGTCAGACTCCCCCCACCCACCCAATTTGCTAAAATCAGCAAATTTTACACTTAAAACAGATAAAATGTTGGCAGGTAAATTATACCTCAACAAATTTATTTTTAAATTTTTCTGTAAAAATCTAATATCTATAATTTCTTTCTGCTGCCACTGAGATTAGTTGTTCAAAGTATCATGTTTTATGCTTGGACCTCAGACATCTGCTAACGCAGAGGTAACTACTAGCTTAACACAATTGCCATTAGGATGTAACACTAAACAGATTTTTATTCCTTAAAATGCCCATGTTGGCCTATTACTATATGTTATTCATATATTTCTGTTGGGAGGATTGACGTTTTAGCTGCTGAGTATCTCCCTTAGCATTTTATTTTATTAAAAATTTTTATTTATTATTTTTAGAGACAGGGGAAGGAAGAGAGGCAGAGAGGGAGAGAGATATCAATGTATGGTTGCCTTTCACCTGCCTCCAGCTATGGACCTGGCTGGAGACCTGGCTAAAGAACTGGCTTGCAACCTGGTTATGTGCCCTGGCTAGGAAAGGAACCAGCAACCTCTGGGTTTGCAGGTCAGTGCCTTATCCACTGTGCCACCAGCCAGGGCAAATCCCTTAGCATTTTAATCAAGAGCTATGCTCCCACTGTCTGCAGAGAAAATTTAACAAGATTATGTACCTACATATGACAGGTAAAAATGATTCCCACCTTCCTTGAGTCATCTGTTCTGTCAATGTTTTAGACAAATTTACCACACATCAGCCCTTGTATCATGAATAACAACATGACTGGGACAGTCTTTACCTTTGGAGACTTTACAATTTATTTAAGGAATCAAACTGCCTGAGAACCCAAAGTTGCTGGTTCGATTACCTAGCCAGGGCTCATAGCCATGTTGCAAGCCAGGTCTCCAGCCATGTCTGTAGCTGAAGGCATGTGAAAGTCAACCATACATTGATGTCTCTCTCCCTCTCTACAACTCTCCCTTCCCCTATCTCTAAAAATAATAAAATAAAATCTTAAAAAAAAAAAAGAAATCAAACTGGAGCATTTTTAGGAGAGATTTTAGATTTTGATGTTAAAATTTACATTTTAAAGCAAATGCAAATAATTTGGAATTTTTCACCTATTATTTTTAAAAATCCAGAAATCTGAACTTCTTGCCAAAAGTTGAGATTGGGTGTTTTGTATTTGTCAGAGGGAAGGTCTAGAAGAAGAGTAGAAAGGCCAAACACTCCATGAAAGGGAAGAAGTTCCCTGCACAGTTACACTTTCCAACTTGACTCAGTTCCTCCCCCATTCATTCCCCTTCTTCTCCAGGTCATTTCCATCCAAATAAGGAGGAAGCAGAGCCTATAACTATTAGTCACTAAGGCTCAGTCTCTCCATTGAGAGCAAGTGGAGAATTAATGCCATTATTTAGGTAATTTATGGAACTCAAGTCATAATAACTGAGGGCAGAACATGTTTCCACAAGTTCAATTCAATTTATAGAATTCCTATGAAGGATTGATCCACTATGTTTCAGGAACTCATTGGGCTATGCTGTGATGGACATAAGATGAACAGAGCAAAGTCTTTGACCTCTAGGGCCTTTTAGATAATTGGTTAGCTTTTCAATGTACTTTCCCTGTACAGACAGGGCTTTAAAATAACTTACTGAATACACTGCAGTCTTTGGGGCAAGGAAGGGTGTGTTATTTATAGAGTCTGGTTATTCTACACTTACATTTAGAGTACCTGGTAAAAAACAGAGCTCAGAAAAGTGTTATTGAATAAATGAGGGAATTAATAGATGTTGCCAACATGAAGGTAAAAATGAGTTACCCCAAATCCTCATTTTTTTTTTTTTACATCTTTATAGAGTATACAGTTATTTTCTTGTTCAGGTTCTCATTTTATCCTCAAGTCACACCAGAGTAAGGTGATAGAGGTAATGATCTCAATCTTAGTGTAGACCGATCTTCAGAGATCTAAGACTACATGTTTAGTAAATTATAGAATGCGTGACCAATCTCTGGGGACCTTACAGTTCAAAGCTTGCATTTCCAATAACAACAGAAAAATGGGTTAGGGACATGACACACACAGAAGTTCCCAGGGCTGGAAAGAGTTGGTAGGTCAAAGACAAAGTCCTACCACTTCTCCCTTTGCAATGGGGAAGCAGTGAAAAAAAAGTCAGCATACTAGAGGCAGCTGGAAAGTTGGCATGTTCCTTAAGAGAAGGACTTGTAACCAATGTCACAGTCCAAGAAGATAGATGGAGCCCATTTATGCACTGCGGCTGACATTTAAATGGAGTCCTGCCCAGTTTGACTGCCCTTTCTTCAAAGATGTCATTGACAGATGAGTATCTAAATGTTTTTGTTTAAAATTGAAAACAAGGGAAAAAGTAAGGAGAGAATAAAACAAAACAAAACAAGAATCTCTTTCTACTCCAAACACACACATGTAGCCAATGAACATGAGAATACCAGATCAGGCCTGGGAGCTGTGCAGCCCTTTCAAAGTGGTCCTTGGTAATTCTTTGCAAAATTGTACACCTTTCTTTTCAGATAAATTTCAATTTAACACAAGGATTTCATTGAAACCCCACATGATTGCCAGTTGGCTGTATCCCATCTGCTGTTGGAGGCACACTGGTGGGGGACAAGCCTGCTCACATATTTCACGTTCACCTGCCAAAACCAGGCTTCTTCCTCAATTAAAATGGCCTTTTTTAGTTTAAAGTGGTAAACAATGTCTACTTAATTTGAGAAAAACACGCAGAAGAAAGTTACGGAATCTAATTACATAGTGACATGACGGGTGAGTCAGAATCAATGAAACCTGGGGGAAGTGCTGAAGAGGCCACTCTGCTTTTGGAGACAGAAAGGTCCTCCTGAGGTCATTGCCATCCTGGGGCTGCCTCCATGGCAGCCTTCAAGATCAAACTGAGCAAATCTGTTTTATCTTATGTCTACCAAACACACTGACAAAAGGAAGGTTAATAATCATCAGATTCAAAAGGTAAGAACTAAATACAGTTCTTCAGATAACCTTGTTTCTTTTTCTTGCTCTGTAATTATCTGTTGAGAATGGGGATCAGTTGACACTTACGGAGCAAGAATCGACAAGAGGATATCTCTTCTACCCACTCAAGGTGATCTCTGGCCAGCCGTATAACTCAACAGTAGACCAGCAAACCAATTGGAAAAGTCACATTCTTCTCCAGACTGGATGTACAGTGGCCGGCCTGAGCCCCTGTTTCACCCTTACTCAGACAAGTACTGATGACATACACGATATTTAGAAACATTTGGTCATAGCTTATAAACTTGGACCTAAGTGGCTTGGATGGGCACAGTACTTTTAGGGTCAACACAGAGTATCTATCCAATGTGATGACTGAGTGAGAAACCCAAGGAGAAGATCTTGCAAAGAAATTGCAAACGGAGCGACAGACAGCATTGGGCAGAGTGTGTCACTGACCGGTGCGGCATGTGGCACCCGCTGCACAGACATAACATGCCTCCAGAGCCAGCTGGTTGGGCCAGCCTAGAGTTAGCTAGGCTGACCCCTTTCAAGCACAAATAAAGCTTGCTGAGTTAAAACAGTGACCCTGTCTCCTACTGTCCTCAAGAAACATGAGATGCTAAGTGACAAAATTTGAAGATAGCAGCCAAGAATCCTGAGTCTTTATCTCCTGGCTGATTACTGATAGGTCTCCCTTGCTTTACATGAGCTACAGGTCAGATACATAAGACCGCCTTACTTGCTATACCCAATAACTCTTATATTTATGGGGACAGTTATGGCCAACTGTCCCAAATCTTTCAATACTTGTTAATATAATTATGATGCATAGGTTTAAATCAGAAATAAAGTGGGAAGAAAAATTCAGTGTTCCCTAGCCAAAGAATAACCACTTCAAATCAGTATACTCTATTTGCATTCCTTCCCACAAGCATTTGAGAAGACACAGAAGTTGTTGTTCCAAGTCACCCTCCAGAACAACTTATTATTGTGTGAGGAAGGCTGCCCCAAAACAAAAATGACTCTTGTTAGTAAATCTAGATGGACCTTGGAAAGTCTAACCATCCATCAACCAATGGATTCAACAATTGTTTATCAGAAATAGATGATGTGCCAGACATGCACATAAGCTCCATTTCTCTTAGTAGCTATCCTTCAAGAAGGGCTTATGGCAGTTTCTGGCTCTTTAGGTCAAACACCACCAGTGAAAGTTCCCAGCCAGCCGCAAGTATATATACTGACATTGCTGACAGCAAAGGAGATAGGAAAAGCTAGAAGCGGGTTTGCTTTTTCTTCTTTTTCTTCTTTTTCTTCTTCTCCTTCTCCTTCTCCTTCTCCTTTTCCTTCTCCTTCTTTTTTTTACAATTAAAGACTCTCAATTGTAAAATGTTTTCTCAAACCCTCAAACCCAGCACCTGCAGATACATTTAACTCTTAATTCCTCAGGGGTATTAGGGTGATGAAACTATCAGGCTCACTGGAGAAAGGTATATTTTGGTTTGCATTTGCCTAAAACAAACCCACACTCTCCTCGCATGCCCAGTGTGATGCTAATGATGTAAGAGTGTGGGATCTGGTGGTTACTTTAAATGCGCATGCTACCTATTGCTGGGCAAGTATCCTCTGCACACACCAACATTTCTTCCTGGCTCAGAGTTTAAGAATAAAAGTCCTGGGAAAGATTTCTGTATTCATACCAAATACAAACAGCTAGCTGTCAGACAGAGCCTTGGATTGGAGGAGGTGACGCTAAACTGAAAAGGGAGTCATTAAAATTTTGTTTTTCTTTTAAAAACAAACTTTCTGGTGTGTAGAAGTAGTTGTCTGGCCAGATAAGTGGATGCTTTGCTTGTCTTACATTTATCCATTGAAATCTACGATTTACCTGCCACCACAGGAGATTTCCGTTCATCCAGGAGCTGGATGGAGGTACTCGCCGTCACCACATTGCTTTTGTTGACTGTTCCTGTAACAAGAGAAACCAAAACTGGAGACAGTCCTAGTGCACATGTTAAGAGAGCAATGGAGTTGGCTCCAAGTCACCACTGCTGCAGATGGTGCTGGCTCACGCTTCCGAGAACCCAGAGTTGGCCTGCTATCCCGCTATCCTCACAGGTGCTGGCAAGCCTTCCTTCCCAACCCTGTGGGAGTCAATGCACTGAGTCATGACCACCTACACTGGGGAATGCTCAGCCTCTTCCCATCAAAATTATTGACCACCATAGAGGAACACATTTTTTTTTTTCTAATTTGTGGTTACTAATTGCAGTGTTTACTTGTGTCAGTAATCATATTTATATTGCCTTTCTAAACATAGCCATGGAGAGCTGCGTGAGATAAAAGTGTTGAAATTATTTTACAAGGTTTTGAGAACTTTAGGTCTTGGTTTGTTAGTTAAAACTTTACTGAATTATAAAACTCTAATTGTAGTTCCAGTTTTCTTTTTTCTTTTTCTTTTTTCTTAGCAAAACCATTCTGAACAGGGGTAGATTTGGAATCTAGTTCTTACACTTCTTAATGTGCTAACAATAAGGCATTAGTGTTAGGAAATTTTTAATTATTAACAATGGTTCCAATAGCCATGAATTAAAAAATGCTGAACACAAATTCCTAGCCAGTTCCTGCCTTATAAAAGATGTTCAATGAATATGAGAAGCAGAAAAAAGACAGACCTGAATTTAAATGCCCTTATGACCAAAACAATTAAGAATTTCTCCTGGCCCAAGTCTAAGCATGAATGAAAACCAGCTTGTTTTACAGTGTGTACAGGTATTCAACACACAGTTACAAAACCAAGAGAGAAAGCTCTTCACTACAACACTCGTGATTTTTAACATTTTCCTCTGAATCTAAAGAAGCCATGAAACCTTCTCAGATATTATGTCATCCTTAACTTTAACATGAAAAAGGTGAGTTCTTTTTCATTGCATGATTTAATTGAAAGTTAAGTGAAAACTCAACTTCCCAAAAGCCAATTAGGCAACAGCCTTAATTAGAATTCATTTTTTCCAGACCTAATTCTTCATCAGAAAAACGGTGAATAGTAAGCAAGCAAACTGAAACCGAAAGGCCCTCCAACACATGCACACACAGCACGTTGGCAGTGATCACACCTCCCACAGCTCCTTTGGTCCCAAGTTGGGCAAAAGCTACTTTGTCACAAAGAATTAACTTAGTGATTCCAGGCATTTAGGAGAGAGCACGATAAAAGAAGAAGACATTATTGGTAGGTTTGCAGCAGAATGAGAAAGTCCATCGTCCTAGTTGACATGTTCAGCAATGAAGTGCAATACCAATAACAAAAAGAAAGAGCTCTGGTCGTCTGGAAATTTACATTTGAGAACACACATGTGCATGGGCATGAGTGGAGCACAGGCTCCAAGAATCTCACTCCAAATGGAACCTAATGATAATGTCAAAAATCCCACCCAGCAAGGGAATTTCTATAACATTTTGCCTTTTCTTAAACACCTTCATTAATGAGGGACCTTCTTTTTAATTACTCCATTCAACTAATTATTAGACAATTCTCATCATTATTTCTTATACAGATTTCAAAAGACCTTTTTCTGAAGGTGTTTTCATTCATGGAAATGAAATGAGGGAGCTTTGACACTAAGTATTTGAAAGCTTCCATTAGGATTGACTTAAGAATGCTTGTATGAGGCTAATACAAAAGGCCCCCATATAAAACATAAGTAAGCCCTGGCTGGTGGCACAGTGGATAAGGCGCCAGCCCACGAACCCAAAGGTTGCTGGTTCGATTCCCAGCCAGGGCACTTAACCAGGTTGCAAGCCAGGTCTCCAGCCAGATCCATAGCTGGAGGCAGGTGAAAGGCAACCATACACTGATGTCTCTCTCCCTCTCAGCCTTTCTCCCTTCCCCTCTCTCTAAAAATAATAAATGAAATGTTTAAAAACAAAACAAAACAGAAATGTAAGTACGGACTGAACTGTCCAGAGCAATCCAAGTTCAAGGAGCTGGGTCTTATTCATCCCCAACATTTCTATGATGCACAGAGCTTGACACAGAATGAGCACTGGCAATACTGGGTGCATGAAACAAGAAAAAGCCAAAGACAATTCAATTGGAAAGCATTTCTAGTCTGCCTTGCTGCTACAACTGGTTGGAGTAAGACAGTGTGTGGGTCTATTTTGGAGGGGACTGACCATATTTCTTTTTATAATATCATAAAATCTTAGGACTAGAAAAATCATTGGCTATCTGCCCCACCTCGGTCACTGCAGCTTTCCTTCAGGAGAGCACAGGCTATACAAAGTACTAGTTTTTATTCCTGCATGTGGATTTAAATCACTTCTGTGCTTATGAGGACTTGTGGGCCTCCAAAATGATGTGACTTGCTGAAGGTTTTGGCAAAGGAGGTTATGCTTGTCTGAACTTTCTTTAAATAGGGCCATGACAGCATTAAAAAAAATCTACTAAGAAGTTTGTATTTAAATTCTACCCAGCACAAAATAACAGTCCTGCTTTGGAAATGCTCATTGAAAAACCTGGCTAAGCAAGAAGAGCTTCATTTAGTTTAGGGCTGTTACATTTACACAACAAGCCACTGGTTTAGCGCTGGCTGACCCTCAGCACTAGCTCACGAGGCTGAATTTGGCTCCCCTCAGCCTTCAGGCAGATCCCTCATACCCTACAAGCAATGCCCAGGCCACCAGGACCTGACAGCAGAGTCCTGCCTCCAACAAGGACACCCACCTGTGCTGAAGGGGATGGAGTAAACGAAGCTCCCTGGAATCTGCTCAGCAGCTCTTCGGTACCAGAGAGGGAAATGATCTGCATTAAAAATGTTCTCCTTGTCTCCAGCTTTCAGGAAGTCCCTTGAAATGGAAAGGAATAAGAAGAGCATGGCATGTCCCAGGCAAGAAAAAGCTGGACACGAGTACATCCATAGCCTTTGTCAAATAAGACAATGTTGGCTTTAGAACCCCAACCTGCCTTTCTCAGAAGGTCTGTGTAACTAGGTGTACCCCCGATGATTCGGAAATATCTTGCAGAGCCCTGGCAGTGAGAACCCTAGTGGGTGAAATGATTTTTCCTAGCATAGCTAGTGAACTAACAAAGACTCCAGAAATTATACCAGAAAACCAAGGGGTAGTCAGACCGCTTTATCTTGCCTTAAAATCCACCACATGGACACATAACTTTGGAAGGACCAACTTCTTAAGTAGACCTCACTCTTCTGAGGAAAAGCATAAAGGAGGTAAAGAGGGCCCACATGGGGATCTGTGCACTTTTCTTCCCCTCTCCTTCCTTTCCAGCCAAACAGGACTGCTGTTGGTGCCCTCTGTCAGTCCCACCCCACCCCCTGCTATGGGACTTTTTTAATCTGGAAGGCTATATGCACTCTTCCTCTATCTCTTCCTCTCAAAGTCTTACTCATTTCAGGGTGTGTCTCAAATGCCGCCTCCCACACTAACCCAGAAAGTCCCTTGCAAGCTCTTGCCCTGCACCAGGGCCCACAGCCTCAGTCTCTCCCACACGGTCTTTCTTTCCTTTGGCTTCATCTGCACAGTTATCATGCCTCCATCCCAAGCCCCCAAAGACCTTTGAGAAAAGGAGCTTTTGTTTACATTTCCCATCTTCCCACAGCCCTAAACATACTGAAGTCTCAATGAGTATTTCTTACTTGACTTTTATCTCCAAAGAGTCACATTTACTCTTCAGTGCCTGAGTGCTTTGTCTTGGCTGTAATGGTCCAACTCAGGGGGAGGAAATGACTGTCTGGTTAGTCCACATGCTACAGAGATCTTTCAGGAAGGGAGACCAAGAAAAAGATAATGCAGGGAAAGGGCCACTAGTTGAATCCAAAATGGCATGCACCAGTTTCAATCCAGCTGTTTTAGCGTGGAGTTGGGTTATATATGTAGACCATGGAGGGAAATACTCAGATATTCTCTATTGGTTCATCATGGTCAAATTTATATGCTAAAGTTATAACTAGTTGGTTATTAGAAAATACTTGAACTTGGCATTCAGTTTAGGAAAACATTCTGTAGTTTTAGGGTATGGCCAACCTTTTATCCCTTGATCTCTTCCAAAGATGCAGGGTTCAGTCCTTTCAAAGGAAGCCCGTGCTGTCGGAGGCCACCCTCAGAATTCTTAGACAGCACTGACTGAACTTTGTGTTTATGTAACTTAGACTAGCATGACCTAATTCCTCTTTAAAGGCAGGGACCTTATTTTTCTTGACATTCCCAGGTCCTAGCATTCATTAGGCACTCATTATACCCTTAATGATCACAGAATATATCAAATCTCATATCTAGACAAGAACATCTCAAGTAGTAAAGACAATCTGCTTCATCTTTTCTAAATAACACTTACTGATTCTTTCAAATTCTCTCATAAGTATGTACACCTTTCTGAGTAAGGGCTCTATGTTGTAAACATCCTAATGAAATTTTGAGGTACTGCACCTGAACACTGGATATAGTAGACCAAAACTGGTCTGACTTTGCTCTCTACATTTGCTTACTGATCGTCATGACCAGGATGGTGCTCCAGAAATTAAAATCTTAATTTTTTTTTAAGCTGTCAAAAGCACTCTACTCTTATTCAAAGTGCCAGCTTTGAAGCTATGAGCAAGAATGAGAATGTATAAAGACCCCCATGCTCTATAGAATGCTGGGTGCAGGGAGCTCCTGGATTGATGGCACAGACAGCTCCTCTTGGCACTATTATACTGCACTGGAACATTTCCTGATCCTCAAATCATAAGGTTTCACAGATACTGAAATGTGAGCTTTTTCATTTTTCCTTTGGGCATGAGGGTCTTCATAAACCTGACTTGGACAGGCATGGGAAGCAGACAGTTACCCAGCCCTGGGTGGAATGGACAGCTGCTTCCATACTTGGCCATGGGCACAGACATAACATTTTCTCTTGTGTCACTTCTGGTCAATAAGGAGATGCATATAACCACACGGAGGAAGGCGTTCTCATCATGTAGTTGCTATAGTGGGATAGTAGCCCCTTCTGTAGTCTTGGTAGGTGGGACAATAGCTTGGTTAGAAGGTGTGACATAGTCCTCACTTAGCCTGATAGAGGCATTCAGGCTTTCAGGATTGCAGGCAATACGGTTAGAACACTGCACATATGGGTGCTTAGAGCCTGCTACCTAGAGCCAGACCATGCTGGAATCCAGGGTGTCAAACAGGGGCCTGAAGTGCTCTGGTGTGAATGTCAGAAGGTCTAGTTGCCAGGAAACCTTGGGGGAGCCTGTCAACTACCAAGTGGTGATTCAGAAGGGAGCAGGAAGGAGAGACCTGATTCCATGGAGGATAGATCCTGCTGGGTGAGATAAAAAGCCTTCTCCTGCATCATAGGGGCTGTTGTGGTAGTGGGTGAGACAGGTCTAGGTTTCAGGCAGAGCTGAATGACCCTGAGTGAGTTACCTGAGCCAGTTACTGAGTCTCATCTACTCAATGAGAATAGTAATATTACACTCACCTGGAGACCATCAGATGACATAGCCACTGTGAGTGAGCAGGCTATGTAAATTGAAAATGGCTCAAACAAATATATGGGATTATTAAAGCCCAGGAATTTTTTTCATTCTCTGTGGGTCAAATGAAGTTGTAAAGTGCTTATATCTGAAAGTTAGAACTGTGGGGGAGGGAGAGCAGTAGGTACAGTGTGAAGGCTGACATCATCAGATGCTGTGTGTGCATCCTGTGATCCAAGAGGCCACATTCACATTGTACTGTTAATACTGGGGATGATGACAGGTTATGGAGGCCACGAACTATAGTGGAAACACTTCCAAAAGTGGACAGTAGGGATAGGAGACAGAATTAGAGGAGGCTGATGATAGTCAAGTTAGCTCTGGGGTGAGAACTTTGTGCTGTCTAGTACTCTCCCCAAAACTTTGACCTCTTTCTTATGCCCTCTTAAAAAAAAAAGAAAAAGAAAAGAAAGAAAGAAAAAAAATTCTAATACATTTCTGGCCCTAGGCATCAGAATGTATCCAATTAATTAGGTCTCAATGAATACCATTTAATTGGAGGATGTTGGCAAGTCTAAGACCCTAAAGCAATAGAACTCAAGGTGCTTTTTTTTTTTTTTTTTTTTTTTTTTTTTTTTTTTTTTTTTTTTTTTGATTTGTTCATTTATTTTGAGAATAAATTTTTTAAATTTTATTGTTGTTGTATTACATTCATCCCCTTTTTGCTCCCCTCTGTCCCCCTCCCCACCCACCCATTCCCCCCAAAGTCAATCCCACCTGTTGTCCATGTCCATGGTTCCTTTATACTAGGTTCTTGTCTAAGCTGCTCCCCTTCCTTGCCTCTGCCTCCTCCCTCCTTCCAACCCCTTTCCCCCTGACCCTGAAGGCCTATTCCTTGTATTCATATACTTGCAGCAAATCAACAGACAGCAAGTCTGTTGGCGAGGATGCAGGGCAAAAGGAACCCTCATACACTGTTGGTGAGAATGTAGGCTGGTGCAGCCACTGTGGAAAACAGTATGGGGTTTCCTTAAAAAACTAAAAATGGAACTGCCTTTTGATCCAGCAATTCCACTACTTGGACTATACCCAAAGAATCCCGAAACACCAATTCATAAGAACCTATGTACCCCTATGTTCATAGCAGCACTATTTACAATAGCCAAGTGCTGGAAACAGCCTA
>PVIW01004410.1:0-55847 GCA_004026585.1 Noctilio leporinus | reverse complement strand
GGTGCTTTTATATGAATCAATGATATATGTTTCTTAAAGGCAAATGAATTATTTCATCCATCTAGATAGCTAATGAGTGCTCACTGAGTCACTGTAATGTCACAGGGAATAGAGCTCATAGCTTCCCAAAGCAGTTTTGTATCTATGTTTTTTTTGGTCCTCACAAGAATGCAGAGAGATCATCACCCCCATTTTTCAGATGCATAGAATGAAGGCAATGAGTGAGGCAAGCCAGGTGTGCCTCACAGCAACCTGAGTGTCGGGTGGCCGTCTTTCAACTGCCATGACAGCCCAGGTGACAGGCAAGCAAGGTACCATGTTTTGTGGTTATTTTCTTGTTTGTTTTTGTCTCAAGACAAGGAATAGCCTTCCTCTTTGAGCATCAGATCATTATCCCTGTGCCTCCCTTTGCCTCTATGGACCCTAAAGGGAGAAGTAAACATGAATCTCAATACTTTTATTTCTTTCTAGAACTTAACCTCTGAAAAAATAATTGTTCAAGGGTAAAGAGTAAAAGAGGGCTTGCATAAAATCAAGTCACAACTAGAGTCAATTTCCTAAATGACAAATTTGAGATGCTGAGAGAGCTCTTGAATAGGAATTAAAAGCAAGTCCACAGAACATCTAAAAATCTATCAGCCTGCCAGATATCAGACTTACTTTTTTGAAATCATCTAGTGGTGTTGGGGCCTCATCTAGCAGAGGCAGGAGCATTGCTGGGCTGGGCTTGATGGCAAGGAACCCTGCTGGGTCAATACCTCTCGGTTATTCACCACCAGGGAACCCAAAGTCAGGGTGTATGAAGTTCTCTGGTAACCACTGAATTCCCACACATACACTTTGAAAACTTCCCGAATCTCAGACACCATTGGTTCCTGTCCTAAAAATGTCTCTTTCTTCAGAAAAAAGAAATTGGGAATTTATTAACAGGCTCAGAAGAGGCTTCCCAGGTTCACACCAGCTGTGGACCAACACCAATGTGAAGAGTGAAGGCCCTGTGGTTCCCTGGAGACATGGGGACCAAGCTGTCATTTTAGGGTATCTGGGTTCTGGGTTCAGCAATGCCCTGCACACAAGATGATCTCACAAAACCAAGTCTGGTCTCTTTGGAAGCACAAGGAAACATCATCCAACTGAGTGACACCACACTGCCCACTCCTGGGCATAGGTTCCACACACCCTCAGGCTGCATGCATCAGCACAGAGGTTTATCGACATGTACACATACATATAAACACCAGACTCAAAGCATGGAATCTTGGACAGGCAGAGCTTCAGACCAGCTGAACTCTCTGAAGCCATGTGTCAGGGGATGAGCCATCCTTCCTCTGGCTGCCTTACCCGCACCCCCCAGCAGCCTCACCATTGTCAGAGTTCTGAAATGACTCACCAGGGTGGAAGAGGACTCCAGGACAGTGGACAGAAGCCAACAAGGCTAAAGAACAAAGAATGGTGGAAGGGCCAATGGGCAGTTGAACACACACTAGGGGGCCTCTGTGGTAGAACAGAACCAAAATGTCAACTGGCCTGGGGCGGCCTGAATTTCGTTTCTACCAGTGGTGGAATCAAGAAATGAAAAAAGCATCTGTTTGAACTGCCCATCTCAGGACCTCCCCAGGCCCCATGGAGGGCCCCTCCGACTTACTGATTGGTGAGCTGCTCAGCCCCAACAAACAGGTTGATTCTCGAGAGGCCCGTGCGAGTGCCGAGGAAGGCGGCCTCCACGCCTTTGTCAGAATTCCTGAAACACAGCAGCAGATATCAGGGGGGTTCTTCCAGACAGTGAGCAGATAATGGCTTTTGCATTTTAAGACTCATGGGATCTTTTATGAAGTAGCAGTTTTGAAACCTGAAATTTAAAAAGAAATGATAGAAATACACACCCAAGCACAGACTGCAAATTGTTATCACTTACAAAAGTTTTCATTCTAATTCTTCTAAGAAAATCTAAGAACTCTGTGACAACAAAAGCATCATGAGAAAACTCACCCCCCAACACTAAATAAGCACAGCTTTATCTCTGGTTTCTGGGTGCAAGTTCGGAGAGAACTGGCTGAGAATGGGAACAACTTTAAGGAGAGGAAGCAAGTCCTAAAATTGAGCTTTTTGCATTGATGCTACAAAGTTGGTTTTTGGTCCTGGGGCCATCTGCGGAATCTTGGCATTAGCAAAACTAAGCAACTGAGATGCCAAATCAAATCTGCAGCATCCTACTGTCTGAAAATGTCTAGGACTTGAATTCACCACTGTTTGGGGGCACCAACATATAACTTCTACCAGGGCATAGGCTTATTTATCCTCATCACCAACCCCAAAGATATGAGTAAAGAAATGGCTTCTTCCAATTGCCCTGCAGATGCCATTCATAGGGACCTAAAGAATGACCTTAACAAGAAAAGTCACTTGAAAACTCACTAAAGAGTTTTTTCCCAACTTTCGAGGTTAGTTTTATATATGAACATGATCTTTAGGACATTTGCAATGCATATTTCTTTTTAAAAGACAAATGGTTTTCTCAACACATATGTAACTTTATTTTCAATAAAAGTATGAAGAGAATACTAATTATTGCGTTTGGTTCCCTGCTCCGGGTGCTAGTGACAATTTGATTTGAAGCATTATCCATGTCATCTGCAATATAAGATCACTTGGTTACTTGATCTTTATGGTAGTCATTTGATCTTTATGGTAGTCAAAGTGGTCAATACTACTTTTAAGTATTTAGGGGTGAATAAAAACCAACACTCTGCATTTGTTTCTGCTTGTAGTCAATACCAAATTGGAAAGCCAGGCTGCCCGATCAGTTACAGATGTGGACTACAAAGCAAGCTACCATTTTGGAAATCTTTAGCAAGTGTTAGGAGTGAATCAGCAAACTTTGAGTTTCATGAAAGCCTAGAAAAAACACTTCCACATCAGCTAGACAATGCAATCATAGGTAAGGCTTTGGCTCTTTCCCAATATCCCGGATAATAAGATCCATGTAGGTAAACATTCCAAAAACACCCCAAATCTAATTAGAATAATAGTCTCTCTTTGGATCTTCAAGCATATGTATTAAATTGCCTCCTCATATCTCTACTTGGAAGACTTATAGTAATTTTAATGTTAACATGCCTAGAAAAGAGCTCTGACTAGTGTGGCTCAGTGGGTTAGGTATCGTCACAAACCAAAAGGTCACCAGTTTGATTCCCAGTTAGGGAACATGCCTGGGTTGTGGACCAGGTACCCCAATTGAGGGTATGTGAGAGACAACCAATCAATGATTTTCTCACACACTGATGTTTCCTCTCCCTCTTTCTTCTCCCTTCCCCATTCTTTATAAGTAAGTAAATAAAATCTTTTAAAAATATGTCTAGAAAGGAACTTTGGGTTAGTCCAGTTCCAAACCTCCTCTGCATTGTTGCCCATCCTAGGAAATGGTACCAAGTTATTTATGTCATAAACTTAATAATAATTCTTGACAATTCAACCACCCTCCCCTCATATAGTAAATCTATCATCAAGTCCTGGGGGTCTTACTCCTGAAGCATCCCTCCTTTCTGTGCCACTGCCACTGTCCGGTCCAAGTGGTAAATCCCTGGAATGCCTCTAGTAATTTTTCTTACCCCACTACAATCTATTCTCCACACATCAGTAGAAGGATCTTTAAAAATACAAATCTAATCATACCTTCCTTAAAATCTTAAAATGTCCTTCTTAAAACCCTTCAATGGTTTTCCAATACTCTTGACTACAAAGTCCAAAATCTTTAACTTGACTCCCCAGGTCCTAAACCATCTGTCACCCGTGAAACCTCATCTCCCAACATGATCCAACCTACCCTCTGTTGGCCTTCTTCAAATTCCTCAAATGTGCCAAATACTCTCTTACCTCAGGGCAATTGCACATGCTGTTCTAGTTCCCTGAAATGCCACCCTACCCTTGAGCAAGTTCCTCTTTCATCTCCCCTCTAGGCCTTCCTATAATCTACAGGCCTTTATTTTTCTTCAACACAGTTACCAAAACTCTTAATAATATAGCATACTGTAGACCATGGGTAGTATGATGGTAAGGACCATGTTTAACTGAGTTACCTCCATTTCACCAATGCCTAACCCCATCCCTGGCACATAACAAACATGTAATCGATATTTGATCAATGAATGAATGGAAATGAGAGCAGAACGGACAGGATAGAAGAGAATATGCAAAAGTAAAGATAAAAGAAGGAAAGAAATGAACAAAGAGCGGAAAAGGAAAGAGGACTGAAGATGTATGACATGAAGATATCACAAAAATTATTTTCTTACTGTTTTAAATCTGTAACAGTTTACTTATAGTAGTAAAAATAATAATAATAATAATAAATACTAATAAGCTGCTGAAGTAGTTCTCACCCTAGTGTTTGAGCTCCTCCACTTTGGAAATGAAACCACAGGGTTTTATCTGACACCCTAATGAAACAGAGCTGTCACCTCCCCTACTTACAAGCTAACCTGGCCTGGATCCCAAGCTCCCAGACTGTGAAGCTGAGGCAGCCATGGCAGGGCAGGAAGCAAACTGCTTCTTCTGTCCCACCCCCACCCCCTATTTGAAGTGTCACCCTACCTCAGCATACCAAATTTCATGTAATGTTAAAACTCAAACAAATTATATGTCAAACCCAGTAGCTTGCCATCCAAGCCCCAGCCGCTAATCTGTTCTAGCTCTTGTGGTTTGGAGCTTTGGGGAAAATTAAAGAACTTTAACACCAGGCTCCTAAAACAGTTTAGTTCTTAAACTATAACCATATTTTGGACTGTTTGTGGGGAAATGGCCATGAAAGGGGGACACATGCAACCACTTACTCAGATTTGTTGAGGGCAAGGCTGGTCCAATAGGCTTCAATGGGAGCGCTCACCACGGCATCAAAAAGGACTTCCTGTATCAGTTCTTTGTCACCTGTTGGAAGAAACAAACTTGAAAAGATGGCTTTGGCAGGGCCCCAAAGCCAGGCATGAGAGCTATTTCCTGGGCTCATTTTGCAGTATCTGTGGGCTACTTTCTCACATAGCATGCTGTTTTCTATACTAACCTCCTGTCAGCCAGAAATTTGCAATAGTCTGACAGCTGATGCACCCGCAATCCAGGAGCCTCCTAAGCATTCGGATGAGACTATAGTAAATGGAGAACCTTGGGTGTCCCACACTTCTGTTTTCTGCTATTTCCCTCCCCCTCCAGTAGTTCATGCCAAGGCAACAGCTCTTGGAATGTTTGTTCTTCTCATCACATTTCTGTCCTCTCTCAAAACCTGTGATTCTTCAGGGCCCTGATTTCTGTCCATTGTAAGAAAGGAAAGGAATACGATAACCTCATAACTGCCAGGATTCTTTATTCTGTGATTCTTTCCATTAACTTTTTCTTTCATTTTGGAGAAAGAAATAAGTCTCTTTGCAAAGGGACTCTAGGCAGAGCTCTGTGGAACAGGCCAAGGAATCAAGTGGATATCATGAGTCTAACAGAGGTGTCCTAGAGCCCTCCAATCACCCACAATGGGGGCTACTAATTATCACACAAAGCAGGTCAGTTTCCCCTAGGCTAGGGGCCAAGGACACAGGTGGAGCTTTGTTATAAATGCCAAATAAAATAAAAAACAAAAATTAAAAAAGCCAAACAAATAAAAAAACCCCACAACTCATCATAGAAGAAGAAGGATAAACTGAGAAATACAAATAGTGATGCAGTGTAATACTATTATATATAGTAATTATAAAAGAGAATTAGAGCTAAATACTCAACACAAATTATAATAGGCAAAAACACAAGTTGTAGAATAATATATATACTATTATAGCATATATATTATAGAAAATGTGTTTTAATATAGAAAATGTTACATATTTTCAAGGATACCTATGTATAGGGTAGGGCAAAAGTAGGTTTATAATTGTGAGTCTGTTTAACAGTTTATTCTTATATTGTTTTGTTCCTGTTCTAGTTATTTGCTTAGGTTGTTTTTGTTTCTTAGATTCATTTGTTGTTAGCTGTGAGTTTGTTGTCATCTTACTGTTCATAGTTTTGATGATGAACTCCTTTAGCTTTACTTTGTCTGGGAAGCATTTCATCTTAGTTATAGGTCTTTGTTTTTCATCACTTTGAATACTTCTTGCCAGTCCCTTCTTGCCTGCAAAGTTTCTTTTGAGAAATCAGCAGTCTTATGGGAACTCCTGTGGAGGAAATCTCTTCTCTTGATGCTTTTAAGATTCTCTCTTTATTTTCAGCCTTTGTCATTTTAATTATGATGTGCCTTGGTATGGTCCTCCTTGGGTCTAGGTTGTTGGGGACTCTGTGCTTCCTGGACTTAATGCCTATTTGCTTTGCCAAGTTAGGGAAGTTTTCCTTCATTATTTTTTCAAATGCTCTTTTCCTTCAGATACCCCTATGATCCAGATGTTGGTACATTTAAAGTTGTCCCAGAGGTTCCTAAGCCTCTCTTCATTCTTTTCAATTCTTGTTTTTTTCATTCTGGACTAGTTAACTGTTTATTTCTTCTATATGCCACAAATTGTTGATTTGGCCCCAGCTTCCTGCCCTTCACCATTGGTATCATGTGGATTTTTCTTCATTTCACTTAGGATGGCCTTCACTTCTTCCCTTATGCATTTGCTATACTCAATCATTTCTGTGAGCATCATTATCACCAATGCTTTGAATTCTGCCTCTGTTAGGTTGGGTATCTCCTCCTTGCTTAGTTATCCCTCTGGAGCCTTGATCTACTCCCCCTTTTGGGCCATGCTTCTCTGTCTCTTCAACTTGACAGCCTCCTGTGTTTGCCTGTGTGTTTTAGGTAGAGCTGTCTCATCTGTTACGTTGTAAGGGATGGAGCTTAGGAAACTGAGCAACCAGTTTCACTGCCTTGTGGCACTTTCTGGATGAGTATTACTTCTTTATAGTGTTGTTTATTGGACTCCATGTAGTTCAACTTTCCAGCAGTTCTGGTTTCTTTGTTGTTGTTGTTTTGAGGTAGGTGTAATCCTTCCTATGGTTGTGCAAGGCAGCAAAACATGTCTGCCTACCCCTCCATCTTGACCGGAAGTCTATTCTATTATTATTATTATTAATTATTGTATTTTTTCCATATGAACAACTATAAACCTACTTCTGCTCTGCTGTGTACATAGCAATAGTATAAAGTGTATGGGAATGATGAACAAAACAAATACAGGACAACAGCAGGATAGGGCAAAGGCACTGAGAGGCTTCAACATTATCTGTAATGTTTTACTCTTTAAAAAAAGTATGTGAAGCTAATACAACAACAATAAAATTAAATTTTTAAAAAAGGGGAAGTAAAAAAGGGGATGGATGTAATACAACAATAAAATTAAATTTAAAAAATGTGTGTGAAGCAAGTATTGTAAAATGTTAAGACTTGATAAAGCTGGATGGTAAATATAAATGATTCTTAAATATAATTTCTATATCTTTAAAGATATCATTTAAAAAGTCACAGTAAATATATCGGAACTGGAGAAGCCAAAGAACTTATATGCTTGACACATGGACATGAGCTATGGGGAATACTGGGTGAAAGAAGGCAAAGCAGGAAAATTGGTACAACTTTAACAACAAAATTAATAAAATGTATTTTAAAAACTAAATTTAAAAAGTCAAAATAAATTAAAATATTAGGTTCAAGTATGATATCCATTTGATCCTTTCTCTACTGGAGCATATCCCTGAAAAGTTAATCCATTTCATGAAGATGCAGTTAAAAGGCTTATAAACTCCTTCTGCCTCTGACAGGGCTGCTATAACAATTCTCTAAGATAACATACATAAAGAACATTTCACATCACTGAGTCAGTAGTATCTGTTAGGGGCAGGGGCAGGTACCATGCTGATATTTGATGAGTCTCCCTCTGTCCAGCCTTCAGCTACTGCAACTAATGTGTAATACTTCAAGGTTGGATCTTGCACTTGGTGTGCCCCCACTTTGCTGCTGCTCTCCCCACTGCTCCCTGTGCATGAGTCAGTCACTGAGCTCCCTCAGAGGGCACTTGGTGGGAGGAAAAGGGGCAGATCTTGCCCCACAAGAGACAAAATGTCACAGGGGTGATCCCACCCTGAAGAAAACCAGGAGACCTAGAGTGTGGCCTTAAATTATACTAGCTCTATTTCAAGCCCTGGCTTATCATTTGTAACATAAGGGAGTTGGATGAGCAGATATATATAGTTCCCTCCCAGTTGTAACAATTTCATCCTATTTGACTAAATGGTTTGGCAGGGGTACAAATTCAGTGTAAAGAGTTAATCTTGGATTGGGGATTCTGCATGATTTCTCATAACCACATTTTTTTTCTCTTGTTCCTACAGGAAGCATTTTTGCTGGAATTAATGTGACTGATCATCTCTGCCAAAGCAAAGCTTCCCTAGAAAACTGAAGCAAACTATGGTTTTGAGCTCACTCCTCACCACAACATGCACATGGAACACACCTGTAGAAGCATACTCACATTGGAGCAGAGGTTCTTTGCCTTTGAGGTAGAGCTTAATAGCTTCTAGTTGAGATAGGTGACGGTGCTCTGGGTGTAAGTCAGTGTTGCAGTAGGACCTAAGAATGGCACAAAACAAGGGCATGTAAATATTTACAGCATCACCCTCCTTTGCTTTTGAACTGGGAGAACTGAACAAGAGAGTATGGCAACTTGGAACCAAAGAGGGCACCACATACCAATACTGATGAAGGGCTTGAATTCTTACCATTCATCTGCCAGAGACACATCAGGGTGTTCTAAGTCATGCAGGCCTAAAGGTCAAAGAGAAGTGAATGAGTAAATGCCATCTATGTGGGGCACTGACTTTCCTCATCCTCTTGTTTGCTTCAAATATTGTTGGGCATTGCCATAGGGTGGTTAAGGGAAGCCATCGATCCCAAAGATATATGTCTGGGAAAAGGGAGTCTGAACAAAAAAAAAAAAAACAAGTTCTTTTCCAAGCAGAACTCTGTCCCCACTCCCCTCACTCAGCCACCACCTCCCATGGTTGTGTACCCCAGAAAGCCCTAACTCCTTGCAGAGAAGTGACACACCAATGGCTTATGGGAGAGAAGCTTAGCATGATGGTGGAAACACTGCTTTGGAAGCCCCATGAAGCCTGAGTTGGGGACTGGAGTAGTCCACTAACTCCTCTGTGACATTAGCAGGTTACTTTACTTTTCTAAATGTCAATCATTTCATGTGCAAAGCAAGAATAATAATAATAATAGTAACCTCTAACTGAGGCGTTAAGGGTGAAATTATATGTTGAATGATTTAAAATGGCCAATGCTCAACTGTTTTGATCAGCAAAAATTGCTAGTTGTTACAGAATCCTAAGTAAAAATGAATCATCAGTTTGGAAAGATAGCTAAGAGAACAGGGGCTAGAAAAGAAAGTGAGAGTTTTTCTAGAATGCCAACTAAGTGAAATCACTCTTTTTCCTTTTGACTTCATGTGACTTTACTTCAAAGGGTTATCAGCAGACATATAGTTCTGAATTATGACCTCGGAGACTCTGAGGATGCTTATAGCTTGTTTTAGGATGTCAAAGTTTCCCAAATGACCAATAGCATATTATTGAATACAGGATTCCAATTTTCTCAAGTACAAATGTGTAAAATATAGAAAAAATACTAGATTGATTTTTATAGAAAATAGGGGATAAATTAGATAGAATATCATCTTATATTTCCAAGTGGCTATGTCCTGGCTCAGCACTTGCTGGTTGAATGATCTTGAGAATGCCACTCCAACTTTTTGAGTTATATCAGCCAGAGACACAGGTAAAGATGCCTGATTCATAAACTGCACAAGAGGATTAAGTGGGATGGTGATTGGTCCCTAGGACGATCCATGTATCCCTCTGCTATTCTTTCTTCCCTCCCTCCCTCCTTCCCTTCACTTCATATATTCACTGAGCAAAGTATTATTCCAAGACCTGAAAATGTAGCAGCGAACAAAACAAAAATCATTTTCCTCCTGGTATTTACTTCCTAGTAGCAGAAAAGAGATAAATAAATAAAACTAAAATACATAGCTTATCAGTTAGTAGTAGGGACTGTGAAGAAAAAGAGAGAATGTAACAAGGGTAGGGAGTGCCAAGAGATGCAAAGGGTTGAGAAAAAGTTTTGATTTTAACCATGGAAGTCAGAGAAGTCTTTATGGAGAAAATAACTGTAAGGCAAAATACAGAAAGAAGTGAGGGAGAGAGCCATGCAAATAACTAGGGAGACAGTGGCGATGGCAGAAGGAGCATAAATTAGAGGCCCTCATGTGGGATCTCCCCTTCCTGGAATATTGGATTAATGATGTCAAGTCTATCTGTTTTCCCAGTTTCCATTCTCATCAACTTTGATCTACAAAGCCCTCTCGATGTATTTCATAGGACTTATAGATGAGATCCTCAAAGAAAGATCTTTTTGATTGCTTCCTCTCTGGGTTCCTAGGGTACCAAAGACATTTAACTGCCCTCTAATTCTTCTACCTCTTATTTTGATCCTCCTGACCAAATCACACCTGCCAATGATTGACAATGATGACAATAATGATATAAGCTCTAATTTACTGAACAATTACTATGTACCATAGATACTAAAAATACAGATAAAATGTCAAGGAGGTGGATTCACAAGAAGAGCAATTTCAGCAAGTAGCACTGCAGCCCATGACTACAACCTCAGCAGTGACTCCTTATGTTTGGAGCAAAGTCTACCTGTTCACCATCTTTGTAATGTCTGGCTGGCATTCACAAAGCATGTTGAAAATGCCTACATTCTGTGGGACAACATTCCTTATGAGGGATCCTCCAGAAGTGTGGTTGTCTTTCCCCAGGTACTCCTTCCTTCTCCAAGAAGGTAACAAAACAGTCATGCCTTGGCCCTTTCCAATGACAAGACCCTCTCTTAGTTAGCCCAAGGGAAGTCAGCTTTCTCAGGCCGTTACTCAGCAAAGTTGACCGGATTGTAAGCCCTCTTATTCATAGATGATCAATGAAGAGAGGAACAGCTGACCTCATTTGTGTGGATAACTGGACACTTCCCCTTTTGCTGAGGATTCAAACTAATTTCATGTAGGATGGTTACAGTTAACTCTGAAATTCTCTCTTTGTGACCTCTGAGCCTACCAACTGTGGCACATACAGGGTGAAGATAGGGACTAAAGAAAAAATACAATGCAAAACAACTTGCAAACCCATGTACTGAGGATTGACTAAGGGAATGGATGTATGAAAGGCAAATAATCTATTACTAATCTCTGCTTCTATTGTTCTGACCATGGACTACTTCCTTAGCTTAACCTTAAATAGCTCAGACCTACATTTTCTTGTTTCATAGTCACTGATATCCACACATGCTTCATGGAGTTGAAGAATTCTAGAAATTATAAAAATGATCTTGGAGTATTCACATCCTGATGAGCATTTTGCTCAAGTCACAGAGTTGCCTCTTTCCTCTTGCATGTCTCTGGGAAAAGGTCACACAATTGATTAGGTCCACAGTGGGCACACTAAGTCCTGTCCAGGTCACAGTGACCCCCTTCACTTTCCTTCCTGTTCCTTAACATCACACAATGCTTGGGAGACAAAAACCAACACCTGTGAAACCATGCATGAAGCCCATCTATGAAAACCGGAACCTCAGGGACAACCGATCTCATTCTTCATTCTCAGCTACATCTGAGCCAGAGGGTGGTCCCGCTTCAGGAAGTTCAGCACATTCATTTGTAACCAGCTCTCGATGAAAACCTGAGTCGGAGCTGACCTTACTGCTCTTGGCCATACTCCCCAGGGACACTCAGAAAGAGTATTGTTCTGGTCCCACTCCTTCTTTATGGAGATGCAGAATTTAACATCCAAGTTTGGCAAGGGATGTATGACTTGAGGCCACTCTGAAACCTTTCAGAGGTGAGCCCCACCCCTCCCTGAGAGCTGCTGACACTGAGAAAGGGAACTTCTCTGAGCCACTGGGTTTTGGCAAGAGGATAACGGTAGAGTTGTGACAACAACATTTAAGTCTTAAAGAGCTGTGACAACTGCTACCATTTACTAGGAGTTTATAGTTCTTTATGAAGACAAGAGGATCTGGGAATCTCAGAATGCTACTTACTCCTTCTGACCCATGTAAATCATTTAAATGATCACGATTCCCTTTGGACCTGGGCTGCCAGGAAACACAAGAGTGTAGGAGGCTAAGGCCTGCATATTTTTGTTTTCATTTTTTCCCCTTGGCTTGAGTTTATACATTAATTTGTATTTTTCTTGGTACTGATGTTTATGAATGAAAGAATACAGTTAGAGGATGACTGCCCTTAACATCTCTGTGAATTAAAGTGGAATACAAATAAATGAAATCATAAGGATGGCCACAGCTAGTTGGGATTCCCACCATTCATAATCAGTGTAGGAAAGCAAGGTAGCACCAAGTGGGCAATTGGTTGAGTGAAATGTCCAGGGATTGGTCAGAGTGCTGAACATATGAGTAAGTTTGTTAACCTATCGGCAAAGGATAAGGCTGATCAAGGCAGCATCTTACCTTCTTCAATAGTTACATTCCCTCGGAAGAAATACTTCCCATGGCCTCGGGAGAGCGCCACACCTAAGCTGTGCAGAGAAACAAAGCAGACCTTGATATTTGTGCCATCAACTGGAACAGACTTGTGGGTTAACTTTTTAATTTTCCATTTTCACATTTCTATTTCATGTTCTGTAAACACTTTTTCCAAAAGTTTGTTTTCAAAACCCCACTGATTATAGTTGGTGTTGGTTTTTCTTAGGTTCAATCAGCTGCTTCAAAGTAATTTTTTTTACTGGAAGTGCCAGAAGCAATTGGCTGTTCTCATGTTTATGAAGAGGTGTGGCAAACTGTTTAGCCGCTTATCAAGTCCTTTCCCAGGGTGCCCTCAGTAGGGTCACTTGCCCTGCCCTTCACTACCACCTTACACACCACTGCCCTGCATTCAACCAGAGAGAGGCAGGTCTTTCCAGGCCTGAGAGTTTGGGACTAGGGAAAATTAACCCTTTCTCAAGGGCAAAAAGGAAAACTTCTACCACTTATCTATAGCCATATTATTGTTCCATGAGCTTCTTTGCTCAACTCTCTCCCTAGTCTAATAGAGTTTTCATACTCTCATTAGCCTGACTTAAGCTCCTTTCAGTGTTTATCTAGATTAAGAGAACAAGTGTTGAAAACATGGTCTCTTCCTTTGGCAAACCAACTTAGCGGTCATGTGTTCCTTCCATTGCTTTGGTTTCACATGGAACCTATCCATGATTCCTGGCTGTACATACAGGACAACAATCTATCACTCAGTTTTTAGGTTAATCTATGACCTGTAAATTCTTTCTTTCCTTTGCTCTGTGGGGCACCACTTCAGGAACATGAAGCAGCCCCGCTGAAATAACTTTTTACAAAAGGTGTCCCAACACCAAGTTAACAGCAGTGGGAGATATGCCACATCTGTAAGCAAACAGCAAGGCAAAGCCATTTCTCAGGACTGTTTTAAGGAGAAATAACAGGATTCATAGGTAGACAAGCACAGGAGGACGTTTCATAAAAATTAAAATGGAAGTACAACATGTAGGGATGGGTATGCTACCTCCAAGTTTGAAGGATTTTTTTGTCGTTATGGAAATAAAAGGTGAAATGAAACTCACTAGGCAGCAAGTTAGATGGTTAAGGACCCTGGTAACCCTTTGAACTTATCTCTCCACCCTTAGTTGGGACCCCCAAAGCTTATTTGCTTAATAATGAGATGCTAGGCAGGACAATGTTGAGTGAGTTCTGCCTGAGCCTGAACCATCTTCCCCCTTCTGGAAAACAAAAAGAAAAGCAGCCTGGGAATAGCCCCTTCCTCACTCTTTCCAGCCTTTCGGCAGGGTGTTTGGTTATCTTCAGATGATGAGCTCTGAGAGTGTCAGCAGGTTTTGTACAAACACAACTGATGGGTCTGATGGAATGTCCATGTATTATGGTCAGCTCTACCTGAAAGGAGTACCCTTGATGTCTGTATAATAGTAGTCATTTGTCATCACCAAAACCCGTTTCTAGATTGAAAAAAAAAAGTCGTAGAGAAAAGAAAACATGGTTAGTCTGCTAGGTGAAGTTTTCAGAAATAAATAAAAATAAATGGACACACTATGATCAGGTTAACAGTACTACATGAATCTTGTTTGAGATAAGTAAAGACAAGAGAAAAATGATCTCAGTGAAAGATATTTATTCCAGATAGACCTTTCAAAGCTAATTTTTCACAGTGGTTTGGTTTAAATTAAGCAGCAAGAATGTTTGAGAAAAATGTACCCCTTTGTCCACTGTCTTCTTCACCTCCATGGAAAACTTCCCTGTCTTTCGATTCACCATGGCGTTTCTTAACTAAAACGATAAGAGAAAATGATGTTAGGACTTCCCTGGGTTACCAGGTCACCTGGGTACCGTGCACCCTCCAGCTCCGGAACACATCGATGGCTTGTGCGAAGCCGAGAGATGACGGGGATGGGCTGCTTCCCACCCAATCGTGGGTGTTTTTTCCATGAGTTTGTGTATTGCACTCAGACCCCTAAAACAGGGCTTCTGAAGAATAAACATCCAATGACTTTTGTACAAGGAGGGAGGGGCTAACTACAATAAATAAGTGACTTTCAACTTCAGTATGGGGTGCTGGGGTAAACCTCAGGGCAACAATGATAAAAAAAAAGTCTGTGACGAATCCTGAGAGTCAGGGAGCAAACCCCCAGCAACCCAAGAACACACTCAAGAAGCAAGAATGTCTCTGGGGATAAGTTACATTTTCAAAAAGGGCATTGGTTTGTCATGGAGAAATTATTTTTTTAAACTTAAGGTTTTTTTTGTTTGTTTTTTGTTTTGTTTGTTTTAAGGCTAACCATTTAGAAGACAGGGATTAGTTTTTCCTAGCATGAATCATCTTCTAATGCTCTCTGAGAAATCAGGGCCAATTAATGGCCTCGCTGACACTGATGAGCAGTGAGCAGGGCAACCTTATATCTGATTTTCGGAGGTCCCATTTGGAACAGTGAGCCTGGTTCCCTCCCCCATTCCTGGCTGACCTCTTCTAATTATGTGTGGCCCTTCCGTGAGTTCAGAGAAAGACAGCAGACACAGTGATGAAAGATGTGCCGTCATGGGCACCAATGGGAGAAGACAGGGAACGACAGGGAAGGCCATTTAATGGAACAGGAGCAAATGCTGACATGCTACAGCCTGTCAGGAAATACTCTTTCCCAGCCCCAGGCCATGTTTTTCATTTAAAAAAAAAATCCTTTTCCCTCTTTTCTTCTTTCAGGAGCTTGAATAAGATCTGGCTGATAGAAAACTGCAATGCTTGCAGTTTGATTCAGGGTTGTCTAGATCTGGGTTCACATTTCCATCTTCTGGAACAGAGAGTACAAGCCTAATTTTCAACTAGAGGCATGGATAAAAAAGAACACATTTTTGACTCTAGATAGTTTTTAACAATACATAATGGGCATTTCTGGAAATATTCTCCCATTTTAACTTTTGTGGTTTTTGGATCAGGAGAGCTGGTCCTAATTAAGTCTACTTTCTAACTTTCAAGAATGGCTCAATTTATCTTTAACATGGTTTTCATTTTTCCTCTTTCTGGTGCCTGCCTAAAGCCATTTGGGACCTTCCCCTCTCACATTCCCCAGGCAAGCCAGAGATTAGGTAAGCCCCACTAGTCACAGAGCCACCCCACCCCCAACTCCCAGTAGCACAGAACAATCAGCTTGGGGCCTGGGAGGATCCAAGGCCAGGGTCACCGACATTTTCTCAAGGCAAATGCCTAGATGATTAGTCTAGTCTTTCCCTTTTCTTCAAATAAGGTTACGTCCTGAACACCTACTTGTGAGGCAAGATAGAGCCATAGTTAAGAAATAACCCTGGAGCCAGAGGTTTATGGCCCTGGACGTATCACCTTTGCTGTGCCTCAGTTTCCTTTCCTGCAACATGGAATTAATGAGAACATCTACCTCACAGAGTTGTAAAGGGGACCAGAGGAGTTCATGGTTACAGGAGTGCCTGGCACCCCCTTAGCACTTGATGAATATTGGCTGCATTCCACTGTCACAGCGGCTGCAGCAGCATCTTTATTATCATCCTCATCACTTGTCTTTACTGCCAGGCACCTCTCAACAGTTTACTGAACCAGGACCCCAACCTGAGTTTGCTGGACACAAATGCATGTGCTGTAAACTAATGTTTTTCAGGCATCTTTGACTGTGAGCCACATAAAAAATACAGCTCCTCTGATGCTGCCCTGGTGTCTCCTACTTCTATAGATTCCATTGCTTTTAGTTGCTGCTCATGAACAACTAAATGAATTTGTGACTCTCCCCTAATTCCTCAGGTTGAAAACTGCTGATGGAGAGGCAGTCCAAGCTAAAGAGAAGTTATCAGGATATCAAGGCTAAAGCGTCAAGTTCTACCATGACAAGTTCCACTGTCCTGTGACTTCTCTGTTTCTCCATCCTCCATTCATTCCATCAAAAGTGTTCATGCGTGAGGACTTTCAGACCCCAAGGATCCTGTTCATCAGATTCTTATGAGACTTGGACAATATTGATAGATACTGAGCTCTTACTATGTGCCAGACACAGGTTCTAAAACCCTCAAATTCTTCTCTTTAGGTATCATTGTTATCCCTGTTTTACAGATGGAAAAACTGAGGCACAAAGTTAAGACAGTTGCACAAGGTCACACAGGCTCTCTGCCCCCTGAACCCATACTGTTCCTTTTGTTTTTCAAATTAGGAGAAAATACATTTAGACAAATTGAAAGCATTAATATAAAAAATTGTATAGTATTAATATAAAAATAAGTTATTGCTATTTCTGGGTATTTTTAAATCAAAGAAAATGTTTTCAACATTGACTGTGCAATAGTCTGAATTTTAACATCCCAGTTGGCTCTCCCACAAGCTCTAGGTCCTACGTTCTGGGGCAGGCAGGAAGGGGGTTTTCTGTCTTCACTGCCAGTGTGCGGGAGGAGGTTTGGTGATTTTTCAAGGGACTGTCTGGTGATAGCACTGTGAGGCCCCTTTTCCATCTGAGGAGAGTCAGGCTTGGGAATGGGGAAATTTGCCCCAAGGGCTATGGTTAATATGTGTTCCTAGCAAGCCCAAGGGCTGGGTTCTAAGATGGTACCCAGAGCAGAGGCACGAGTCGGGGGAGTAACAATGTTATCAGTCTCAACCAGGGCAGGAAGGGCATGACTGGTGGTGCTGCTCAGAGCCGTCTGAATGTCCCCAAACTGCCACTGCATGGATTATAGCATGAACAAGTGGAGCAATAGAAATGGCCTGGCAGAGGAAAATCTCCCATGAGTGTGGGTGTACACATGTTAGAATATTATGCAGCCATCAAAAAATCATACATGCAGATGTTCAACTTAAGACATAGTCAAAGGGAGGTGAATTAAATAACAATGATATACCCTTATTTTCCCCTACCAGATATCAAACATGTGCAAGTGTGTTCATGCAGTGGACATTAAGGCAGCTTTAATCACAGCATGGTTGATAAAATAAGGGACAAGCTTCTTCAGGCTGAAAAGAATAATCTGGTGACTGTGACGAGTGTTGCTGGACTCCAGGAGCCAGCCCCCTTCCCCTGGGCTCTGCCTTATCCAGGTCAGATATGCTTCCCCTGAGCCTCAGTGGGTCCATCTCTCTCTGAGGCATCTCTTCTGAGGCAGAAGCAGCATCGCTGACCACTCAAAGCACCCACTTTACTAACGACTGTCACAGCTGGTAGCCTCGCTTCCAGTTCCACTGTAACTCTTCAGCCCTTCTTCTTGGCCAGTTCATTAAGGAATTTTACCCTGAGAGTCATTGATTACCTTAGGGTTTGTGTATAATTATATAAAGGTAGCTCCTTCTCCTAATGGTGGTTCATTATCCACATCAGAGCCTTCCCAGAACACAAGCACATGCAGTTCAGGGCCCTGAGGACATGCAGTCCTGGCCAACGGAGACAGTGGATAAATAGGTCTGTTAGTCCCAAGCCAGCCTCCAACCAGCATAAGAAGACAGACTTAAACACAGAATGTTTCTACAATGAAATTCTCCCTCTCTCTCCCTGCGCCCCCCTTCCTTCAGTGCGGGCTCTCAGGTGGGCTGTGTGCTGGTTTGGGGCCCCAGAGCTCAAGCATGAGCTGCAGAGATACAGGAATGGGTGTGAAAAACAAACTAAATGGCCAAAGGTCTCAGAAATATGCTCTAAGAGAAGAGGTTTTTGGGGCTTTGGAAAGAAAGGACTCACTCAGAACAATCTTTCCATCAGCGTCATCCCAGGCAAGAAGAATGTGAGTTGCCTGGAGGGCAGTGGAAAAAGGGCTTACCGCGCAACCCGAGAGGTTTCAGCTGAATCCCAAGGGCTGGACTCGCACTGCCATGAGCCTTTGTTTAGCAGCCAGAGCCAGGCATAACCCATCTTTTCTGCACCACCCCCAAAGGAGGATAACACATTAAGGTACTGATACAGGGTCTTCATGGGGTCTTCATGGACTCCTGGACTCAAGGGCTCTTTCAAAGGCATACCAACGTGGTCAAGAGCATTGGGGCCAGGCTGCCTGGCTTGGAATCTACACTCAGTGCTCTTGAACCATCACAGCAATTCTTTGTCTCAGTCTCTTTACCTATAAAATGAGGACATCAATAATAATAACTTTGCAGGATTGTTGTGAGAAATACACAAGCTCATCCATATATAGCACTTAGAACAGTACTGGCATATAGAAAGGATTTAATACACAGCAGCTATTATTTATTTAACATTTTTTCTATTTATAGAAATAATTGTGCTCACAATGGAAAGTTTTGGAATGACTAAAAGAGAATAGGAATAAGACATACATCATCTTTAATTCCTTTCAGCCATCTCTGGGATTTATAAGCCAAGGATATTCTAAAGATATATTTTTTTAAGAGGTGATCAACACCAGTGGTTCCATCTGAGCTATGGGTGCTTCAGGACCACCTCTGATTCACAGGTCCCCACAAGATCTATCCTGCTCATTGTATTGTTGACATGATGCTTGACTCACGCTGGAGCCAGAAGTCTCAATCATTCTCCTCGAAGTGATTTCTAATTTTTAAATTGTTTTCTTATTTTAATTTTTAGCAGTTTTATTCTGCATGTGTTTTAATAATAGTATATGTGACCTCATACCTTTCTTGGAAGTACACAGGGTCTATTTTATAAATATGGCCATTCGATTAAACCCAAGCTTAGTTATCAAGAGAAGTAAGGTGCTTCCTGCAAGCAGTTCTCTGGAGCTGGGCATACTCATGCTGCTTCTTCCTAATAGGCTTCAGCTTGTCTGCTGTTTTCCAGACCTTGACCCCCAAGCCTGCCTTCTGCCACATACATGCAAACCCCAGTGGGAGTGCACATGGGCATAAGGGATCTTGTGTAGACTTCTCAAAGATACTTTGTGTAGATTCCAGAGTTCTCCAATCCATGGAGTACAATTCCTCGAGAGAGAAATGGTGACTTGGATTTTTCCAAATATGTTAATAGTGAAGAAACTTACATTTCAAATGCACTGTGGACAAGACAAGAGACCCAAACCAAAGAGACAGCCAGAGACCAGTTTGTGCTGGATAAGAGCATTGGACTTGCTGCAGACGTGGGAACTTGGAACCCAGTCCTATAAGTCAGGTGAAGGCGAAGAGCATGCACACAAGGCTGGGAATCTGATGCTCTGCAGCTCTGATGAGAAAGGAAGGTAAAAGGCATACTCCAAACCATTATTAGTAAACGGAGATCTTACCTCACTGAAAATTAACCAAGGCACAGCTGATGACTAGAGTGAGCCATGTAATAAGTGTCAAGTCACAGGCAGAGGAGAAGTAAGTGTCAGCCGAATACCAACTAGCAGAGGGGATGCTGCCTGGGTGTGGGGAATCTGAAGCAAAAACAAGCACAATCAAGTCTGCCTTCCATATGAATGAAAGTGGAAAAGATGAAGGGATGGGGAACCATGTCGCCAAAGTTCAAGCCTTCTGGGAGAGAAAACCAAGAGGTCCAATGAAGTCAAATTCAAGCAACAATAAGGCGAAGATGGAAGAGAAAAGAAAACCATGGGATGCACCCTTCAGCAAATCAAGATGACAGTTTAGCAACTGTAAGTGCACAGGACACTGATTAATGAGAAGGTTCCCTGAGGGACAGATGATAAGGGCAGTAAAGTTAACAATGGGTACCACTCATAGAATGCTAACCACGCCTACAAAACAATGCAAGCACCTCTATCTTTCAACATATTAACACATTTAGTATTCAAAACAGCTCGATGACATAGTTGCTATTATCACTATACTCATTTTACTGGAGAAAAATAAACAAACAAGAAACAAAACTGAGGGGCAGATAGAGCAATTGCTTGCCCAAGACCAGCCAGCAGAAAGCAGATTTGAACCCAGCCAGGCTCTCCCCTGAACCATGCTCCTTGTTCACTGGGCTCCGCTGCTTTTGGGGATGAGCAGGTTGAAAAGAAAGAACATATACACTAGGTGTAGCATAATCAAAAGACCCTGACATGCATCCTGATGACAATGTTCAAAGTACAAGAAAACATTAAACTACCAGGCCACCAAGCCACCGGCGTGTGAGTAGAAGAGTGCAGACAGGAGGTTGCTTTTTATCAAACAGCAAAGTTATTTTGTCTGAACTTGGGCATAAAAAGACCGTACAGGTATAGATGGCACTAGATTAAATTCTAAAACAGATGTGAGTTTTGCATTTTATAGGCAAGGATGAAAATCAGAGATGTACGCTAGCTGAGATGTTCAGGGAAAAAGGATGGAGAAGAAAAATGGCAGTGTGAGAACTGCCCCACTGGCCCTACTTCTGGAAGCTTGAGGACCCAGCCTGGGGACTTCAAATGGTCTCCATCAACATCCCTCTGGAAAGCAGTGCAGAGGGATGGATGGGAACAATGCTGACTCAAAGGTGAAACTTAAGAGAGGGTCCTGACCCAATCAGGAAGGGTGTGTACAGCAGAGGGTGGCCTTGGCACACAGATGGTAGAAGGTGACGAGCAAGGATCTGGACAGAAATACCTGGGTAATTATGATTTAATTCAGGACCGTCCACCTGCACTCACACAAAAGGCAGCCAGTCTAACTGTCCTGACCTTAATGAGGACGCATCAGGAAGACTGATGGGGTTAAGCTGTGGGCCTAGGGGGGTTCGTGATATGGCTCGTGAAATTGTATGAGGAATAAGCGTACGGCTACTGCAATGTGGCTGGTGAAGGGGAAAAGGGTGTTACCGCCCAGGAAAGGGGGTGGCCAACATGAGCTGTGCCCATGAAATCCTAACAGTGAATTCTGCCCCTGACTTTGTACAAGGTGCAAGGAGCCCCCCACTCAGGCTCCCCCGAAACGGACAGGTCCCATCAATGGCACTGAAGAGTCATATAGATTCATCAGCTACCGGAGGGAGCAGAGCCCAGCAGGCAGTGGCTTTTGCAGACTGTGCAGAGCAGGCCGGGTGGCTGGCCTGTGTGCAACTGGTCTGACCAGCGAGAGAGTTATAAAACTCCAAACTCTGTAAAAGGGCCCATTGTCTCCATGTCCCTCTGATGGCCAGGTGTCCCTCTGGTAGGCCTCTTGCCAGCCCCTGGGGCAGCCTCCAGGTACGAGCATGGGTCCCATGGAGTGCCCTCCTCACCAGGCTTTGAAACAAATCCCTTACCACGTCATCTCGGTCTTCCCACTCGACCTCGGAGAGGTCCACGCTGCTGTAGTTAGGTTTCCTTCTCTTTTTTCCTTCTTCGTACTGACAAAAGAAGGGGCAGGAAAAGAAAACATTTCCGTAAGATCACCAGCCAGCGCAACCTTTATCCTCCCAAGTCCTGTTTTGAGGATGGGGACCAGGAATGGAGGGATGTTAGTGAGAGCCCTGTGGTGCCAGTTCTAAAGGTTTGAACGGCAGGGAGCCGAGTCTGGATTCCTGTGAACGTTTGCTTTGAGCTGGGAGAATATACAAGTCAACCCTTTGCTTCATATGAATTTTCCTAGGGAACCTGTTGGTTCTAAGCACCCCAGACACAAAGCCGAGTTTTCCCCTTCCTTGGATGGTTTGTGTGTGAAATGGGGGAGAGTCTTTTCTGCCAAAGCTTTAAAAAACACCCTTCAAAACACAGGAAAGGGTGTCTTACATATGTTACGAAATACCTAGCGATATCCCGCTGTTTTATAGTTCTCCCAACCTTACCTCCTGTCTTAAATGTACTTCCTACCCCTTGGCGAGGTTACAAAAGCAATGATCTCTGCAGTTGGGTTCAACATTCCGGTAATGTTGTGCAGACACCCAGAACCTTCTACCTGCCATCACACTGGCACAGCAGCCTCGAGCTAAGCAGGGCTACTTTCCCCAGAGTGGATGTGGGAAGTGGGAACCACTGCCAGACTGAATGGCCATGAGGGCATTCCCTGGGAAAGCCAGTGAGTGCATTAATAACCCAGGAAGTGGTTTCAGTTTCTTCTCCCTAAATCACTGGCATTAGTCATCCTGCAAGCCAACCATTTTATCAACCGGACGTTCATGGGTCTGGATGTTCCTGTGTCTTGGGTCCTTTCATGTTGGCTGTTGGGGTGTTTATAATGTAGGAAAGTCTGCCCTCTACTGCAGGCTGAGGAGAAGCAGTCCCTTTACAAGCTCATAAGATAGGGCTAATGGCACGCTGGGAAAAAAGATATATGTATAGACAGTGTTTTCTTGTTTGCTTTTGTCTCTAAATTGGTCATCTTTTGAGTTCATGGGCAAGATTCTAAGTGAGATGCCGAGTTGCTCCCAGTGTTTTAAGGCTTCAAAACCACAGGTTACTATTTGGAACACTGCTCGGCTACTCAGGAGACAGGTGCTGAAGGCACACCAGACATGAAGAAGAAAATCACTGTTGACGGGTTGAACAACAGGTCTAAACTGGCCCCCAGTAAGTCTAGGGAGAGAGACCAGACAGAGTCCCTGTGGGGCCAAACAAGGCCAGGTGGCTTCCCTACCTTCATTCCTTCTGCATTTTGACTGTGTTTCAGGAACCCCGAGACATCCCTGGAGACTGCTGCCATCTAACATCCAGGTCTGCCTGACTCTGAGGGGCAGTGGGCCCTGACCCACCTTGGTCACTGGCTTGCCACTTCCTCCTCTGAGGGTTCCGATGGACACACGTTCACAGTAAATTTTGTGATATCAGATCCCCTCCAGATGAGGAGGAAGGGAAATGGTTCCCTCAGAAGGTGTAGTAAACGATAGCAGGAAGTTGTGTGTGCAAGGGAGCTCTGGTGCTCATGGGAGCCAGGCTGAGTGGGTGGGAGGCACAGGACAAGGTCAGCGGGGTTGTCACCAGAGCCTCACAGTGAGGAGGTGGGATGGGGAGGGGGGCATGACGAGAAGATTCCCAACTGTCTCTCTGGGGAGCTAGAGTCAGACATTCTCAGACCATTGTCACCTGTGCTAATGGCCACAAGTCCCATTTTAGTTACAGCCATTACTGAGAGCCATTAGACACCCCAAAAATTTATGCAGCCCAGATTCTGATGGTTAAAGGCAGAACTTTCATAATTTCTTGGGTGGAAGTTCTTCCTTTGGTCTCTTCAAAATGCTCCTTCCTTCGCTTATTCAACCTACATTGATGGGATGCTGAGTAAGTGGAAGGTACTAAAAATATGTGGTCAATTAAATAGTGCCTCCTTTCCCAAGGACTTAATAAGTTAAATAACAAATCAAAGAACAAGTTAAATAAGATCATACAGCCAGTATGAGGGAGGACATCCTGCCCCCACAGCCCCTGACCAGATTTTCATGGTACAGCCTCATGTTATTTCAGTCACTGTTAAAAGACATTTATAAAGGTCCCAAGGTCTAGAGCACCAAATATTCCTTCATCCTCAGAAAAAGTGACCAACTGTCTTAATTAGAAGAGGACAGCACTGTGATCCCGCCACTTATGGGCACGTGACTGAGCAAGGTGCCAAGCTACTCAAAGCTTCCTTTCCCGCAGTTGCAAATGGGAGAAACAAGAGTGCCCCGACAGCTGAGGGAGGCTGAGAGGACTTAATAGATACTGTAGGAAGCGGCAAGCACCACCCCAGGCACGAAATAAACCAGCATGACTCTGGAAAGCCGTGACCTTGCTGGCAGAGACACGGGCTCGCTGTGTACAATTGGTTAATACTTCATTTCCATGAAATGAAGGGGACCCACCCAGCGATTTCACAGTCCACTGTTCTGCAAACTGCAGACAGGCAGGATATGTTGGTTGAAGAGGATGACCAGACACATCAGGTGAATCTTACACACCTGTTGTATAACAAGAGTTATATGCTCAACACTAAGTTAGGACTCCAAGCTCTCCCAGCAGAAACATTTATACTTGTGCTAAAGAACCCAAGTCCCTTTAGAAGGCATCTGGCGAAAGTGGAATTGCAGAGAAATCTTGATTTCTGACCTTTTCTGAAATGTCTCTCTTCATTTTTTAAATAACCACTCAAGAAAGGCACTGCGTTATTGCTATTCATGAAACTTGGAGCAATTAGAGAGTGAAGGAAAGTAAGATTTCCCAGCATACTGATCAATAAATAAGCCACTATATTCCAACAACACTCTGTAATTGAATTTCATTGAAAGAAACAGACAGGCCTAGAGAAATTCCCTCTGGAACCCAATGTTAGGCATGCCATCTACAACATCTTCTTAACCAGGCATGTAAAATAAGCCTGCAACAATTTCCATTTGGGTTTTTATTAATGGGTAAACTCCTTCAGACTGTAACTACTAATGTAGCAGAGTGATTAAATTGGGTGAGACAAGGAAAAGGAAGTGGTCTATTGCATATATAAAGCAGGTTGAGAATGATGAGTAAACTTGAGCATAATGACCCCAGCTCCACCTTTTCCCATTTGCCCCATTAAGAAGCATATTAAATGGCTAGAGATTAGACCTTCTTTAGAAAGACACCTGCACTGTGGATTTCCACCATCCATTCCCCACATTTGACATGGCAATCACTTTTTTGTTCCTACAGGGAAATGCCTTAGCCCACTCTCAAAAACATGTTTCTAGTGAAGGTAAGACTACCCTTGGGTCAGAGGTAGACAAGTGACCTGAGCATGTGAAGAAGACCCAGATCTCTCCAGGACATGGCGATTTGCTCAGAGATGGGGACATAACTCAGGACAGCTCAAATGAGACTCTACCTGGGATGCTCAACTGGATTTATCCAGAGATAGAGGTTCTCCACCCACTAGCATCACTATGGTGGTAGGATGTGAACTTGAACTCCTCATGGCCACCCCTGCCTCCACTTCCCAACAAGGAAGCCAGGGCCGAGAAAGTAGAGCACAGACACGAGACGAGTCCTGACCCGTGGTGCGCACACCGGAATCAAGCTGTGTCTGGAATCCGTATTCCTTTGGATGTTTCATGAACCAACGCATCCTCTCCGCATTCCCCACTTCCCTTTTTAAGGGTTTTTAAAAAATTTGGCTTGAGTTTCAAGCATAAATAGTCAAGTCTGACTTGTACATCTTGAGTGCCTTTATTTTATTTTTTTTGAAAGTGAACTATTTTAAAAGTACATTTTAAGTGAAATATTCATAAACTTTGGCACTTTAATGATTATTTAGAAATGTGTGATTTGGTGTTCCTAGAGGATACCTCTCAATTACCTCCCTGCTAATTGAGATAAATCACTGTGTTTAAGCACAGCTGACCCCCTGTACCTGTTTTCCGGCTGAGAGGACATACGTGTGGCCACAGATGGAGAGTGGCAGGAAAAGAACTAAATTCTCAACTCTCTGACTCCCAGGCCAGCTCTCTCTTCTCCCATGGGACTTGGCCTGGGACTAATCCTAGGCCCACCACCCCACTCCCTCTTCCCTGCGTGAGGATCTTGTTACTGGGGACGAGGCATCGTATATGGCATTTGTTAGTGTATCTGTAATCTGTAACTTCCTTTGAAAATGTGATTAACGAATTGCAAACGGTTTCCAAAGGTTTATAAACAGATACTTGGAGAGCCACAGGTAGGTTTGTAGTTTTTGGTGCCTGTTTTATGAAAAAAATATGTGAGGGAGAATTTAATAAGGAAAGATATTCTGTGCTATGAAATACTTTGAGGTGGAGTTTTAAATAAAGGCCAGATGTGGTGAACATGCAAACCAGCCTGTGGCCTAGGAGGATGGGACAAGAGGGGCACCTATCTGAGGAGGAAGCTGGGACCACCTGGGGGCATGCCAAAGCGCCAGGACCTTCCCAGCAGTGTTCATTGTCAGCTCTGAGTGCCTTTTGTATTATCTCCAGGCTGACTTCAGAAGCCTGATGGGATAGGTTATGGTGATGGCCAGGTTCATGGTGGTTTGAAAAACCCAAAAAATGCCTTTGGCTTTTCTGTGTTCTTTTGGGAAAGGCCAGAGGAAATTAGCTACACACATCCATGCAGCCCCTGTGAAACAAATATTGTGTGTGTTAATAATTGATAAACTGTACGTGCTGCTCCATGCTGCCAACAGGAAGGAAGGAGGTTGGGGGTGGGAGGCCACAACTAGAGAGGAAGAAGCTTTGCCCAAAGCTAATGCCATCTGCAGAAGGGGTGTGGCTGAGGGCTGGGAGCCAGACATTGTCTGGGCAGATGTTTCTCTCCCAGGGCAGCACCGTCCTCAGCTGGTGAACACCTTGGCCACATACCCTAAGGTCTTGGCCTCCTCCTGTCTCAGAGGCTTACGTGGCTGTTTTAGGGGAAGAAAAGAAGGCACATCCTCTCCTCCATGCGCAAGAGAGTAAGGTCGAATGGCCACTGGGCACTTCATTCCTTCACACCATCCATTTATTCCCTCTCTGGCTTATTTGTTCACCCTCACACCCCACAATACCGTTGGACCCTGAATATTTATCCGGTACTGAACCAGGCCCAAGTGAGCCTTGGGAAAGCACAGAGAAGGTTTCAAAGAAGGATAATCTTCTGCCTTCAAGTTGCAGACCATGATTCTCTACCAGTGAATCTGTCCAGTTAGGAGATGGGGTAAAAGCCAGGGCCCCAGAGTCAGGCTCAGAACTCATCAGGTTTTCATCTACAGGCTGTGTACACTCTGGAGCCAGCACGCACATGCCTGAGCCCCTCTGGAGCCAGCATGTACTTGCTTACCTCTAGGATGAAGAGAACAGCACCCAGGTCATGGGGCTGTGGTGAGAAGCAAATGGATACAAGCATGGCTGAGCACAAAATATGTCCTAACATATAGAGCTTGAAAACATGCCATCTGGGCCAGCACCATTAACTGCTCATGTCATTGCTAAGATGCAGCAGTCCCTGCCTCACTAAGCTCATCCCTAGAGAGTACATTCACAGGATAAAATGAGTCTTAATAGTACAGTTGTTTATTAATATTTTTATTGCTTTAAAGAGACAGTTCAACTCGGCAAGGTGGGCAATTCTTCTCAAGGTCAAAGGGAAGGCTTTCAAATAAGAATGCGGTTCCCTGGCCAACTGGCCAGTCAGGCTTGTCACAGAGCGATAGTCATTTCTCCTACAATTTGCAACATTTGCAAATCAAGGTCTGTGACTGTCATAGCATGTCCAGCCTCAGAACAAGGAACTCTAGGAAAAGGGGTTCCCAGTGGCTGGTATCAGGCATTGTTCTTCTGGATACAATCTAAACAGTTCAAGTGTTTACTATTTTTTAAGTTTGTGTATTTATTTATTTACTTATTTGATGATTATCCATGTTGCAGCTGCTCATTGTAGAAAATTTGAAAAATACAAGAAATTAAAAATGTATTTCTGTCACCACCACAGTGCAGGGATCATCACTTGGTATTCTATCTTTCCCAAAGAGTACCTTGAAGCGGTTAGTTCTCAATTTTCTAAGTTCTTTGTTTCTCCAACAAGGAATTTGTAAAATGTAGCAACCAACCTGTTCTGCTTTCTAAGTCACCATCTTTAGCAAAAAAAAAAAAAAAACAAATAAAAAGAAAGCAAGAAAGAAGGAAGGAAAGAAAGTAAGAAAGGAAGGGTGGGAGGGAGGGAGGGAGGGAGGAAGGAAAGAAAAAAACAAATGTTTTCTGTTTTCTGCTGGCTAGTTCACCTCACATCTTCTTACTTTCCTGAAGAGTGACTGTTTTTGTGTCAGTCACTATGCCACTGTACGTATCTTGTATAATTCTCCAGTACTGCCAACAGGTCTCCCTGTTAACGTATGACCTCAGCCCAGATGACAACTACTGATGGGGCTGCACATAGCAAGTGTATGAATGGTTGTAGAACCACTCTGGGAGTCAAATCCCACCAGCCATTCATGTCTCTGCCACCAGTGGGCTCTTCCAGGCTGCCCTGAAACTGGCCTTGGTGGCCCAGGATGAAAGAATCAGTTTCCGAGGAAGAACAATACAACATACTGAGTGCGTGCAGTGAGCTAAGTGTCACACCACATGCCCAACCTACGATGTCATGTTGACACAGCAACCAAAGTCCAACTCAGGGCCATGGAGAAGCCATGGGGGCCTGGGGATACCCCTGCTGCTAGGGTGTTCATGAAAGTTGTGCTGGCCTTTTTGCATGTCACCCCATTATACAGTCTTCTGGAGAAGCTACAGGACTAGGTAGCCAGAACAGCAATTCTGGTGAGTCTGTCTTTGAAGATGAAATCCTTCATGTCCATGGAAAACCGAGAAGCTCAGACACACTGGAGGCAAACAGGGCCATCAGGGTGCGTCCAAAAGCAGCCAGGAGGTGGGAGAGAGGCAACAGGGCAGGTCCAGACAACAAGCCTTTTCCTCTTTCTAACAGGTACCATGCTCTCATTAATTAGTGTTTTTAAGTGTCTCAAAGATGAAACGTCCTATGGGCTCTCTTGGTGTGATTACAAAATCCTTTTGATCGCTGTAAAACTAAAACAGCTCTGGTATTTTTTTAAAGAAACAACAATTAACAGGCGGCTTTGAAAACTCAAATGACCTTTATCTTAGATCAGTGTCCTCGGAGTCTCCATGAGTCAGAGGCACTAGGTGTGGGGAGGCCGTGGCCTCTCCCCACCACCATTTTTGAGGTCAGACTCCAACATGGCTTTCCACCTGCAGCTGGATTTAAAGTCCCGTTCCCAAAAAGCCAGCATGTCCTATAATAGCAAACTATTCATAAAAAGGAAGACTGTGCTGAGTGGTTGGGTGGCAGGAACTTTTTGTGCCACAGTAGAAGAACAGAAGGACACAACCAGGACTCTGATGTGGGGAGGCGTGGGGCTCACCCTCTGCCTCAGCTGAAGGGATGGGAGGAAGAGACGCCCTCCCAGCAGGGAAGAAAATGTGCCTGGATACACATACATGATAAAGATGCACATGGCACCTGGGAAACAGCTCCTCTCTCAAGTTAGAACACTTGGAGAATAAACTCTCTAAAGTTTCCTGAGCAAAGGTTAGGTGCACAATAGCCTTCAGAATGAATTTCAAAGTTTCAAATAGCATTGCACCAGGTTCCTGAGTACAGACATGTGCCACAAGCCAATTACATGCCATATTTCATAGAAAGATCTAAAATATCACCGAGTCGTTAGGAAATTACATTGAGAGTAAAAAGAGGACCATTATAATTTGAGAGTAGGTCTGTGACATTTGACAAGCAACTTTTGGTTTATGTTTATATAATTTTACTATCTATCTATCAAAAGAACATTAGGTGTGTGGAAACTGTCAAACTATTTTGAACATGAGGTAAAATTGGTTTTAGTTTAGAAACTGTGAAGACAATGAGTTTCCTTATTCACCCAAGTGAAATAAGAAAACACTATCAACCAACATTGTCACACAATGTATTGGCCTCTGACTGATACCGCAAAGTGAATTTCTCATGTTATTGGTTTTCTCCTACAGTTGGAACATTCCCAGTACCCATGCCCCAGCCCTATCATGTTATTGGTTTTCTCCTGCAGTTGGAACATTCCCAGTGCCCATGCCCCAGCCCTATCACAGGAAAAGGACCCCAGTCCCATTATTTCAGCTTGGAGGGAATGGCAGTCAGAACAGAGAGATCTCTCAAGTTCAAGATTGTTCTTCTAAAGGACTTTAAGGGCAGGGAGCTGGCAATGAATTTGCAAGTGAAGTGAATGGAGAGATGCAGAAAGCAAGGAAAGGAATTCTTCCTTCCAAGCCAGCTGCAACTGGACCCTGGACTCTGGTTTCTGTCCATACTGGTATCAAGCTTGGTCATATTGCTATGCCTCCACCCCAGGGCCACAAGTAAGTGAGTGTGTGTGTGTGTGTGTGTGTGTGTGCAATTGTAATTAGGGAGCTGCCTTGTGTGATAGCTTTATTTTGTTTCTCTTTTTCTGCTAATTTTTCCTAGATACTTGTGCAGGAAGAGAAGACAGGAAGGAATCCATCTTTGTGGCACATCCTCCACGAAAGTTCCTTTGATTTTTTCCAGCTAGAGTCTCACTCCTGGGGTGGCCTTGCTCTGCACTTCCCCAAGGACACAAAGCTTTGAAGCATAAACATGATGTGACCATCTTTTCAACCCTCTGCTCTCTGCCATAGCCATGTCCTGACCACCAGACTCAACAGGTTCATCATTGGTCCAGCCAGACCCCTGGACTGGTGACCAAGCACAATGTTGAGTTTTGATATTTTTTAAATGTGATTCTCAAGTCTGCTGATACATCTTGTAAAAAAATGTTTCTGGATGCTTGCTGGTATGACTAAGCTCAAGAGACTTCTGATGTCACTATGACTCAAAGGAAAACCAAAGGCCTCCTGGTAAAGCTGACCAAGTCCTCTGGGTCTTATATTTGTCTGTGATCATGGATATGTGGGTGGCAGCTGAGTGGAAAAGGGCAGTGGGCCTAGCAAAGTACACAGGGTTCAGCCAACTGCCATAGCCATCGCTTCTATCTAAGTGCCTCTTAAAATTGAATCACATCTCTCCACTCCTCACACCACCGATTAGTGTCAGCACCCATGATGCCTTTCCCTTTGATGGGGCCTGTGCGTCTAACACTCCTGCCCAGGCACTGCACCTCCAACCCATTCCCCACTGTCCAACCAGGAAGGGGCTTATGCTACCAAAAACAGATCGTATCACTGTTTCATCTGGAGTCCCGGGGCTGCTCATGCTCTTTAGGATGATGTCCAACATCCCAGAACATGCAGTCCCCATCATGCGGACTCTGCGCACTGTTCCGGCCTCTCTCTCACCACTTCCTGCCTCTCACCACATACAATCCCCACCTAGACAGGATTGCCTACTAAAAATGTCATTATTATTCTTGCCTTCAAGCTTCTGCACCTATCACTCCAACTATATCCAACAGTCTTTACCCCAACTCAAAGTGGCCCCTCAGGACTCAGCTGAGCCCTCAGCTCTGCCGGGGAGTCCATACTAGCCTGTCCTCCGTCAGAGCAGGTCCTCCCTGCACCCCCAGGCTCCCACGGTAGCTCTGTCTCCACGACCATGACACCAGACTGCAAATTCCTTGCTTACCTGTAGTGCCCCAGAGAGTGCCTGGCAAAGAGGAGGGTCTTTTGATGAATGAGTGAACAGAGTAAATGAACGAATTAGGATGTGTATCCACTTAATAACCATATGTGTAACATTTACTGTGTGCCTGGCCTGCTCTAGGCATTTTGTGAACATGAACTCATTTCCTTATAAAATCCCATGCAAAAGGCACCTTATTCGTCCTAATTTTTCAGTGAAAAGAACTGAGTCTAGGGTGGTTGAGTGACTTGCCCAAGGTCACACAGCTGATAGTGGCTGAGGTGGACCCCAGATGTCTATCCTCAGAGACCACTCTGCTCTGTGGAGAAATATGTACCTGTGGACCCTTACTCCTGGCACCTGCATGAGATGCATCCTGCCAGGGCACAGGAAGAATATGTTGGCAAGGTGACCTGTAGTCATTATCAACCAGCTTCCTGTGATTTCACATTCAGCATGGCCGAGTTTTAAATAACTCTCAAAGGAATGTTTCCATTAAATACATACAGACACACACACACACACACACACACACACACACATACATACACAGGGGTGGGGCAAAAGTAGGTTTACAGCTCTTGGTATGGAAAATAATACAATAATTAATAAATAATACAAGAATAAGCCCTGTGTTTGACATACAGCTGTCAATTTACTTTTTCACATCCCTGTGTGTGAGTGTGTCTTATGTTTGCATATGAGCTTTCATTGAAGCAGGGTTCAATCCAAATTACTTCCAAAGCTGCTGCAATCTAGGAGCCATTTAAATACCTTTCCTCTTCTCACTTACTCTTCCTGGGGTATAGCTAGACACTTAGACTCTCCAGGGGAAGTGAGCATTTGGGACAGTTAGAATATTTTACCCTATTCTAATAACCTGAATACATTTCTGAAATCACTATACTTCTTTACTGGGGGGATTTTACAATGTTCTGTGATGCCCATCATCTTCCTAAAGTCCCGTGTAAACCCTCTATTGGATTTTTCTCCACTCTTCTGTACTTAACCTTTCCATCTCGAAGAAATTAAGCTCAGGTCACTGGGCAATTCCTTTTGCTTCAGCACATTTCTGCCCAACAGGGCTCTTGCTTCAATTTAAACCTGTTTGGAGCATTCTTTAGCAGAGGGGTCCTTGGGCTTTTGATTGGATTGGGAGTGTGTTTGTGAGTGTGTGCACAAGTGTGTATGTGTTGTGTGTGTGTGTTTCTTCTAGATAATGTTCTAGGTATTTCTTTCGCAGAGTCCAGCCTCAGTGCTGCGTGGGGTGAATTGTGTGCCTTTGTCTGTTGAACTTTGATCTCATAGGCATTGGGTCCAAATGGGAGAAGTCATGTGGCTATGGCCAATGTCCCCTTGACTTGTTCTTCAGGAGTTACCCACCCTTCCAGGGAGCAACAGGCACAGAAAGCGCTGAATTTCAGACTTGAACCCACAGCTCCCTGGGTTGAGGATAGCCAGCCAGCCTTTCATTTGGGATTTCTGGCCATGGTCAGCTGGTACATGAAAGCATTCAAACCTGTGAAACCCTCAGCCACAGGCCAAAGAAATGCTAACTATTGAGTGACATCCTATCATGCAACCTATTGTCTATTGTGTATATGTGTATCGGGGGAAGGAGTTCGTTAGGTCAGAGGCAGGGGTAGACACCATCTCAAGGAGAAAGAGGCAAGTGAGATTGAGAACATCTAGCCAAAGCCTGCGTGGCTTAGCCAAAATGCCTTTTTGTGTCAAAATTCCAGAAGTGTGAGTATCTGTCTTCCTTGCCTTGTGAACATCACAGAGAGAATGTGGAAGTGGCACCTGGGTGGTGTGTTCCCACACGTAGGTGTCTGTGGGCAGGTAGAAGAGGTCATGGCTCCGATGCCTCCTCAGCAAAGTGCAATGGTCAGTTTAGGGCGTGGTAGGGATTCAATTATTGTGCCAAAAAAGCCCCCGGTCTCAACCTTTTTATTTGCATTCCTTGGGTCTTATCATTTAGGATTATGTAAAAATGACAGCTGCTTATAATTATTTGGGGGTTTGAGCTGCAATAATTAAAAACAGCTGCCTTTATCTTCCCGCTACCAGACTTAACCCCGAGAGGCTGGGTCTACTGGACTTCAAAGAAGGAAGAAAGAAATAAAAGAAAACTCCACACATTACTAACAAATTTCTAGTGATTCATTTAAATGTATAACCAGTTATTCCAACAGCCTTCAAACCTTTAATTATCTTTTAAATATATATAATTTGGGACTGCTAATTAGATAGCAATTTAATGCTCTCATGGGGATTCAGATACACTGTCTTTCTAAAATGCAAACTCCCGGAGGAATACTCATTGGTATTCAGATGATTGAACTCTTCAGTTATTCAAATGAGCATGGGCATTTACCCCATTGGAATCATTTGAATATTCTGCTGTCAGCCCCAGCTGTAGGTTTACAGGGCTCCTCCATAGACTAAGGGTGAGGTTAGGTTTTCTCCAAGGTCAAGTCCAACCCTCTGGAGAAAGACTAGTCAGGCCCAGAGGCCTAACCTCACTCTACAGCTCAGTCCAGTCTTCTTAGAGATGCAGATGACTCTGTTTTCCTGGAATTCATACTTGAAAAAGCTTTAAGGCTCCCTTCCCAAGAGTTCTCCATGCTAGTTGGCCTGCTAGTGTCTGGGCAGTTAACATTTTAATTAATAACTCTCTCCCTCAACAGGCTGCTGCAGATGGAGGAGTAAGGGTTTCACTCTGCCTGTAGCTTCCACTTCCTGTGTATTCCTACCCATTGAGACAGTCCCTTAAATTATATAAAGATGTGCATCACATGGAAAAAAGCAATTGATCAATCAGATGACACCGGGCAATGACAGAAGTCAGCTCTCCCATCTCAGTCCCGCAGCATGGCTAGGGCCTGCATTCCTGAGGCAGGCTGGTAGCTAGCAGCTGAGCCTCATTTCCCCCACCGGAGGGAGGTGCAGACAAATCTATAGGAATTTTTAAAAGATCATTATTCAACACGTTGCATGTAATTACATTTTGATGAGCTTTTTATTGCTAATTCATCATCCAAGATGGGGCACTCTAGATATGAAATTAATCTAGCGAAACAAAGGTCACAGTGTGTCCAGTGGAAAGAAAGCTTTGTCCTCATTAAATTCTTTTGCCAAATAATAAAGCAACAATAATGCTGTCTGTCTCTAAACCAAATTTCCTTGAAGTACCTTCTGGATTATAATCGGCATGAAGCCATTGCTCTTGGTGCTTCTAAATGCAAATGTGGATTCTTCAAGCAGGCTGGGGCCTGAAATAGAATAGAAAATGTGCCTGATGCCATCATGTTAATGCAGAGGTCTGCCTGGGTACACAGGGAACTATAGTTGAGGTTCCAGTCTACAGTAAATCAGTCTTAGCAGTGAAATATCAACCCATTGGTTCCTTGGCTTGAGCTCTCTCTGAAGCAGACCCTAAAACCAGGATTCAAGAGCAAGCGTTTTACTGGAGATGGAGGCCCAGGAAATGCCTGTGGAAGCATGGCGAAGTGACTCAGAGACAGAGAAGGGCAGGCAGTCAAAACAAGGTGTATCACAGAGCACATTAGCACTGTGGGCTCTGGGAGCTGAATCCCACTGATGCTCTGGACTCACGTGGAGGAGGTACCTGGAGGTATCCCACCCGTGCAGTGAGAGTGTTCACTGGTCTTGGGTGGAGGGATGCTAATCTTGACACAGCTGGCCTGCTGTGTGCCTGAGAAAAGTGGAATCCAGAAGCCAGGGACCATCTTTACCTAGGTGTTGGCAGCCGCAAGCCAGGCTGGCACGTGTGGAAACGGTGCGGGCTGAGGGCAGATGGGCAGGCATCACTGGCAACCGCTGTGCTAGGCATGTTCCCAAATAGAAATTTATCAATAAAACCCCCAGCTGCCCCTCCTAGTCCTTTGAAAGTCTGTTCTAAATCTACCAACAGATTCCAAACAGGACATACTGAACATCCCCCTGCCTCAGGGGCTTTGAGTCCGTGCTTCCCTCTGCCCGGACCAGCCTCCGCAGATTTGGCTCAGCAAGTTCCTTCTCTTCCCTCCGGACTTCAGGGCTCAGCTGAAAACACCATCCCTGAGAAGGGCTCACCTGAGTCATGGGGGCACCTCTCCCTACTTTTGTGTTTCCTCAGATCCTTATTTCTTTGGAAATTTCATACAAAATGTGTGAACAACTTTTCATTTGTTTATTTATCAACTTAAAAAAAAATCTATCTTCCCCATGAGATCACAAACATCAAATGAAGGGGAAATTCTGCCGGTCTTGTTTGATCACTAGATCCCCAGGATCTAATAGGAAAGGGGGTGGGGTGGGGAGTGGGGGGAGAGCAAGGGAGGGCGGTAAGGCCTGGGGCAGAAGGGAGGGAGTGCTGCAGGAGCACAAGAACATGACAGTGACAGTAGTTGTGCATTCAGAGACCTGTAGGACCCTTTGCAGCTCTGGTTATGCAGAACTTCATCCCCACTGTCACCTCGGCCCACAAGCTGCAGACCAGTCCCCTTCCACAGCTGGATACCACATCTTTTACAAACCCTATTTCTTGTAGTAATTTCCACCTCCAGGCTTGATGTTATACTGTCATTGTGTAATCAACTTCCTATATGTGGGTCTTCTCTCCCTGTTGATGTATTATTCTGTTTCCTCTGCTGGGCACCTTACCAGGCCCTGCACGTACAGGTTGAACAAAATAATCTGTCCAGTGTCTTCAGATTGCTTGCTGTGCTCTGAGGGGCTCCATGGGTCAAGATATTTTTATAATGTATAGCAGAGCCCAAACTCTAAGGCCCGAGCCAGAAGCCTGGTGGGAGGAGGAGAGACCTCTGGGGGTATAGGGCTTAAGTGGGGTTGTGAGGAAAGTTTTGCTGGGCGGGAGAGGGCAGAGGTTCAGACTGTAAACTCCCTGATAGCTTGGGTCCAAGCAGCACCCAGCGGTGGTTCCCAGACCTGCGGATCCCAGGGGATATGAGCCAGGCCGCTGACTGGCAACGGAGACCCATTCTTAATCCCTGGAGCAAAGGGAACATTTACTAGAGGTGTTAAAAAATAAAGAAACTGATCCACAGAGGGTCTTTTCCTCTTGCCTTTTCCCTTTCTCCCTCTCTTTCTCCCCTTCTTTCCTCTTTTCCTTCCTCCATCATCTCTTCTCTGGCTTCCCTTTCCATTTCAATCTTCCTCCTGTCCTTCATTCTTTCCTTTCTTCTTTTGCCCCTTCTCTCTGGACAAAGTAAAGACTTAAGAAAAACAAACCTTCCACCTACTCATACCTTTGTATTAGTCAGGGCCCCAGCAGGAAGCACATGGCATAGTCAAGCTGACTAATTAAGGAAAGTTTAATAAAGAGGCTATTGTAACAGCGTGAGTAGGGTGTAGAAAACTACAAAACTGGGGCAGTACCCTGAAGCTAGAAGCAGTGGGGACCTTTTCTTGCATCTGCATGAAGGGTCCAAGGAAGGAGCAGGAGCCCACAGAGACAGCAAGGGAGGATGGTAGGTGGCCTTCTACTGAGTGCAGCCTGTTCCAGAGGACACAGGGTTGAGTGGACACTGACTGCCCTCTCCTCCCTCCATTTCCTGTGAGTGTCACCCCAGGAGAAAGCCCCACCCACAGCCCAGATCAAAGGGGACCCTGCTGGGCTCCACACACCTCAGCCTGTGGGGCCAGGACAGATGGCCTAGGGCAAGGGCACAACTGTGCAGCAGCCCAGGGAGGCTCTCTAGCCCAGCTTTTGTTTTGTAAAAGAATCTGATAACATAGCCTTAGAATTATGGGAAGTTCTTTCAAGGACACTGGTTAAAATGTATGAAAAACATCAGCGCCCACAGTCATCTTTTGTTTTTAGTCCCCTGATGATTGACCCCACTTTATAACAGACACGGTGGGTGCTTGAGCTAAGCATCAGGTAACTTATCTGGGATAAGTACTACCTCAGGATGCTTGGAGGAGGTATTCAGCCCTTGCCATTTGTTGCTCTGTTCCTGCTGGTCTCCTATTTGCTAAAGCCCCCTATGCCCTGAGAGTCTGACTGCACACCCAGCCGCAGAACTTGGGCACGGAGAGGCTGCTGAGGCTCACAGAGTGGACCGTAGCTCCCACCAGACAGAAATCCAGGCATCCCACTACCTGGCCTAATCCCTGCGCTCAGGAGGTGTGCGTGGTCCCAGCTCAGGGCTGCAAGCTTCTGTTCAAGTGTCCAGACCTGGGCAACCCAAAGTGTCCTCAGCAATTCCACCAAGAGGAAAGCACGCAAGGCTCTGTTTTCTCTTTTGCCACATAGCGTATTTCAAAAAGAACAGGCTCCTCGCTACGTGGGGACACACAATCGTGTTTATTATTTTTCCTCAGCGAACACACTCCTCTGAGCAGATACATTTACTAAGCATCCGTTAATTCTTTCTTTTAAACTAAATGGGATGAATTCAGACCTGGCCTAAGTTGGAGACCCTGGGCTCCGTGCAGCGAATGCGGCGGGCACGCAGGGCAGCTTCATGGGCGGGCACACGGCAGTGCCCGGGCGCCACCTACTGGACAGCCTCCTTTATTTCAGCAGCCTGAGTGCGGGGCCAGGAACCTGCGAAGGGATTCCAGCCCCTGAGAGCCACCAAGAGGCTTGTGTGCATGCCACCTCCTCTGGGAAGCCCTCCCATATCAAAGGGCATTCTTCCTTGAGCAAAGTAGATGCTTCCCCTGGGGGCCCATAGATCTTGGACCCTCCAGCTGTCAGGAAGCTCCTGCTTTGTGCATTGAGCTTCTTGTGGGTGGAGATATCCTTCTTCTACCTACTTCTATGTTTCCATTTGCTAGCACAGTACCTCACTTCAGGAACATCTCACGAATGCCTGCAGGCTAGCAGGGCAGCAGGAAAGATGGAAAGAAAGGAGGTATTGACCGATCCCATGTGCCTCAACTGCTGCACCTGGCATAGCAAGGTTTCATGAGCAAACATGTGGCACCTGCACTTCTCATTTATTGTAGGAAATTGGTACCCAGACATTTAGTCATCAGCATCCTTCAAACATCATCAAAATCATTCAACAAATATTTACTATCCTTCTCTGCATAGCAGTGAACTCCCAGGAATTCACAAGGGATAGTAAAGGACCGGTTGTACACATAGACCTATCCCAAGAATGATGTGTGAACCAAGGAAGCTAGAACAGGGGGCATGATGGGGAGTGACAGAGGAGAAATGTGATTCTTTTGACCAGGAAGCAAAGATAACTGTCTGCAGGGGTGACCCCTCAGATGAGAAGTGGGGGATGAGAACAAACCAGCCACGGGTGTATCTGGGACAAGAGTCTAGGTGGAGGGAAGAGCAGAAAGGCTTCTGAGGACTGGAAGAGGGCCAGACATGTCAGGAGCAAACGAGATAGCATTTCAGCCACACAGGGCCAGGCAGGTGGGGTTATGGAGCCAGATCTAGTGGGGCGCAAGGGTCATGCCAGAGTTTGGGTTTTACTCTAAATGCCAAGGAAAGTACACCATCTGACTGATGTCTGTGAAAGTCCCTCTGACTGCCCAGTGAATGGTGCTGCTATGAGGTGGGGGTGGGGGGCTAAAAGAGAAGCCCAGGGAGGAGCTGAAAGGAAACTGAAGTCATCCAGGAGAGATAGTACAGTGGCCCTGTACAGGGGGCAGTGACAGAGAAAGGGGTTGGGCTTGGGGAAACTTTGGGAGCCAGATCCAATTAGACACCAGGGTGGAGGACTTAGAGGAGGGGCCTGGAAAAAGCCACTGCTGGAGGCTACCCACACCTGAGGAATTCAAAAGAACCCTTAGTATTTGGGAAGAAGAAAAGCAGGAAGAAGTTAAGAGAGTCAGCATTGTTGGTTCCATGAACTATAGAAAGAATGAAAGCTACTAGGTATACGATGGATGAAAGCCCTCACTTAATATAGGATCTGCACAATAATCTAAAAATCAAACTTGATTTCACATCAAATTTTTTGAAATCATACAGAATCTCCTCACAGGGCCCACTGCTTGAACTGTCAGTGGATTTCGGCAAGGATTTTAATAGTAGCCTTGTCTTTTAAGCTCCTATGTAAATGGGTGTTTGATATGCACTGTCTACTTAGTATTTAACGTAAATTTACATGGTGTACAAATATTTATGTTTATCAGCATGGCCATGTGTCAATGATGTAGTCAACGACCTTCTGCAAGGGTCCATCTATAACCTGTGAGCAATAACAAAGGGCATGGAAAATTAACTGCCTGCGTATTGAAAAGGACAAAGAAGCAGAATCACCATCTAGCATGGGGCAGAGACAGTCAAGGAGTGACGCAAGGAAAAGGCTGGTGACATCAGACAGAGCTTAGGCTGTGGAGAGCAGTGGCTGGATCGGCAAGAGCGCTAAATTCCGGAGGAGAGGAAGGTTCCTCAGTAGGTTAGGAAGAGGACACGGTTACCTGTGGAATGTGAGCTTGTTAAAGAGGTAACCTGAGTTTTGCAGAACAACAGAGGCGCTTTCGCGTCTGAATGCCCTGATTCAGACAACCTGCCAGGAGGCTCACCCTCGCTCGGCTTCCTGCCGGCCGGCTGGCTGGCACAGCAGTCTGGTTTAGGGAGGCAACATGGTTCAGAACGGAACCCACACTGCTGAAATAGCCAGGGAGGCATGGCCAGGCCAGGGAGATCGCCAGCCCTGCCACGGGCTGATGCCCTGAATTCTGGACAACTCCATTTTCACTCCCAGAGGAGGCTGAGAAGCCACCAACTGTTTGCACAGACGACCAAAATGAAACAGTGGCATGTGGTGGAGGCGCTGCTCTAGTTTGTTCTAATTCACCTTCAGGAAATCGAGCCATTTTAGTTAGAAACGACCAAAGTATCTGGTCACATTCTAGACCTACGCTGTGACATGAGGCTGCTGGGCATCTTGAAGGGTGGCTAGTCAGAGCTGAAACATGCTACGGGTGTAAAATACATACTGGATTTCAAAGATTAGTAAGAAAAAATCAGGTAAAATATTTCATTAATGTTCATATTGATTATACGTGGAAAATTTGAATTTATTGAGTTAAATACTTTCTTAAACTTAATTTCAACTGTTTCTTTTTTACTTTTCAAGGTGGCTACTAGAAAATTTTAAGTTTCCCAGGCAGCTCATTTCTGTGGCTCCTGTTGTATTCTTGCTGGATAATGCCAGTCTAGACGGATTCTAAATACAATCGTCCAGCAATGCGCCTGCAATTCATCCATGCAACTGCAGAGACCAGCCTCTCGGTTACTCCTACCCTCCATACTTGGCCTCTCATTTCCTGAAGAACCAGCCAAGGGAGCAGAGTGAATTTAGCATATTGCAACTTATCTGAGACAGGGCTCCAGGTTCTGGAACTTTCTAGTTCCTTTGTCATCTTATCACTTAGTGCCTCAGCCTCTAACTGAGAAGGTAACATGAAGATAGCTACCTTCCTCACAGAGAACCTCGGCTCCTTGGCCTGGCCCTCACAGTTGTCTACAGTTGGACTCTGGGTGCCTTCTAGACCCATCTTCTCCCCAGGTCTGACCTCACACACAACCTTCCTTTGAGCCTCTGGACCTTTAGGCACCTACATCCTTGGCTTGCAATGAAATGAGTCAGTAATTAAAAGCTTTAACACATGTAAAGCACTTCAAACAGAGCCTGTCACATAAAAAGGAATCAACAGCCCTGGATGGTGTGGCTCAGTGGATTGAGTGCTGGCCTGTGAACCAAAGGGTCACTGTTTTGAGTCCCGGTCACTGCACATGCCTGGGCTGCAGGCTTGGTCCCCAGTTGGGGGTGCACGAGAAGTAACTACTGATTGTGTTTCTCGCCTTCTCTTTCTTCTTCCCTTCCCCTCTCTCTAAAAATAAATAAAATCTTTTTTAAAAAAAAGAACCAACAAAAATTAAAAAGAAAATACCAAGACCAACAACACAAACATACAAAAATGCATTTTTGCCTAGTAGTGTCTATATTCCCCAAGTATTGAATCTTATCCATTCTATTCGATTTTGAGTCCTCGGAGCCAGGGTACATTTCTGTAACACTTCCAGCAGCTTGCTCAGCAAACATGGAAGGAATGAAGGAAGGTTTATCTCCATTGTTCCTACCTCCCATGTCATCCACCACCACACCCACTGGCCCATGTGATTGCAACCTTTCATCCAGAATCGGAACCTGCCAGCATCCGTCCCCATCTCCCAGGCCTGCAGACACAGAACAAACATCTTTTGGCAGATGTCAATGCGGGCTTGCTGGGAACAAGTCTTAGATGTTGCCTGCCCCAGGCTCCTCTGTGCAGCCCTGCCTGTCCTGTGGCTGCTGGAAGGGCGCCTTCTTTGTTTGCACTTGGTGAGTTGACCAGGCCCACATTCCAGACCTCCTTGAGGAAGGAAATCAGCTCTTCTAAAGGGGGATGGTGGAGGGGGAGATGGATCACCAAAATCTCAACAAAAAAAAAAATTAAAAACCAGATTATGCTAAAAGCAGCCCTTTCCCAGTCTCATCTCCCTTGATGCCCTGTTGGGCAAAAGAAAAAGAGAGGTCCTATTCAGGGCTCCACATTTTCAGAAAAACCTACAAAGCTCTCAAAGACATGGGAAGAATAATGTGCAAAACAAATCAACCCAAATAGTAACTATAAGCAACCATGTTTTGAAATATTTTTAACCTGAATGTTAGAGTGCTAGAGACCAAGAACAAATTTCCAGATGTGTAATACCTACTCAAAAAGCATTCCTTAAAGTCTGACTTGAATCCCTCTTGCTGTACTCTTGTCCTGTTCCCCACATGAGGATAGGTATGTCCCTCCACCCCATGAGAGGGCTCCCAGCCCACTTGATAATTGCTATGTCAGCCCTAGTCCAATGTGGGACCCTGCGCACCAGGTACCAGGGAAACATTGGCTGAATCAAGGTCAGTTAGCCTGCCTGCGGTGGCAAGCTGGTGGCAAAGAAGAAACAATTGGGGAAAGACTACAGTTAGGCCAGTTATAAAAGAAAAGTATAACTTTAGCAGTTTTGCCAATTAAACCAAAGCAGGTCAGCTGAGTAAGGCCCCTACATCTGAGCTGTTTTTGGAGACACTTCAGGATTCACACCCAAATCATATAAGATTAAAGAAAACACTGGATAAAATCAGGCCAAACATTGAGTTCAGGGGAAAGATTTTATTGGACAAATTAGAAAAATATTGGTATTGTGCTTCAGAGAAACCCACTCCTTTCCTCTGGCTGCAGGGGCAGGAACAACCTCCGTGGCAGATGGAGAGGGAAATGAGTTGTTTTAAGTGAGTTTGCTCCATCCTCTCACATTGGCCACAGCCCCACACTCACACCCAACGTGCTAATCTGGTAGCGTTGGCCAGAACCAACGGGAACGTGCATTTATAATAAGGATTTGATTATGTGGCTGGACTCCGGAGAACGCGAGTCAGGTTTGGATGTGGATTCCTTGCCTGAATCCTCAGCTAGCCAGGAGAGCTGATGGCAGCTGGTGTCCCTAGCCATGTGTAAGGGTGCTAACCAGGGTGGATTCTGTCCAGGGCACACCCCAAGTTTCCAGGGGAAGCTCACAAATTACAGTACTGGAAGGACCCAAAGTAAGTGAGTGTGAAAACAGTGGTTTTAGAGGATGCCTTCATTCCTTCATTTCTAGGGTTCCTACTATGTGCTGGGTGGTTTGGTGCAGAGGGAAAAGGTGGGGAAATTTTTTCAGCTTTTATTGTTCAGGTGAACAAATCACTTGGCCATGCCAAAGCCAGTTTCCACCCACTTATTGCTGCTTTGAGTTATCTTATTGATACTTTAAAAAACACCACCACCAACAAAAACTTTGGTTCCCTTACATGATTTAGCTCGAACAGAGCCTTATAGTACTGTTGTTGTCTGTCTTCTGGACCAGAGCTGGCCAAGAAAACTGAGGGGTGTGTGTGTGTGTGTGTGTGTGTGTGCGCGCGCTCATGTGTGTGTGAGAAGGAAACCCAGGCAGAGAGACAGAAAGAGAGAGGAGAGACAGGTAGGCAGGCACAGTCAGGCCTAGCTGAGGTTTCACAGACCAACTTGATGGCAGACTGAAATTAGGATTGAATGCAGATTGCATTAGTCCATGGACCCTGTATCTGTTCAGGTACATGTGTGTCTGTCTGTGTACACAGCCCCCCATCATTGTTTACCATAATAATCTGAACTGATTAAATAATCAGAAAGTGTTGTTTAGAACTTCCGATGCATCCACCATCCCAAGTGCTCCTGAAATTTATACCAGCTGAGCTCAGAGCCATAGAGCTAATCTAAGACAAACAGGGTGCCAGGTTAACCATCCCTGTCCCCACACTGTCAGACAAAGCTCTTTGTTGGCATTATTTCATTTACTCTCACAGCCAAGCTGAGATACATACACTATGCTATAGCAGGATTATGGAGACCCTGAGGCTTAGAGAAGCTATGTGACTCGACCAAGTTCCACAGCTGGCATGTGGCCGGGCTAGGAGTCAAGGGCAATCTTTGTATGGCTGGAGTTGAGTTCCTCCCATTCTACTATCTTTTTCCTAGGAGGAAAACGCAAAACTCTAGGTAGAGTCAACATCTACTTATTGATCGCATGCAGATGGGTGAGTTCATGTAATCCTCAATGACTGGCATTGCTCCAAACCTCTTTTAAAGATCTCATGTCCTCAGGGTAAGAGACAGATGAATGGCCTGGCCATTCCTTAGGTTCTTACACCAATCAATTGCAATATGGTTCATCTGGTTTGGATTTCCATAGGTGAGGTATGGGGAATTTGCTTGGGCCATCCCATTTATGGGAACTTGACCCTGGTTACCACTTTTGGTGAAACATTTCAGTACAATGTTTCAGCAGTGAGAAGAACAGAAATGATTTGTGTTTGCACTATTAGGATATGATTGGTGTTGACTGATTGGCCTGCTTTCCTAAGAGCTTTCAGCTGCCCTCTCAGTGGCCAAAGCTTTGAAAAGTGCATCAGATGGACTATTTGCAAACAGACCTTTTGTTGCACAACCAGAAGATAATAGGTGACCAGAAAGACATTTTGAGTTGACTGTGCAGATGGGAGCTACTCATTTCCATTGCAGCAGAGAGGGAAAGTGCTTGGTGACTTCTGACATCTGGTTCCATTTCATCCCTTCTTTAAAAGCTGATAAATGGGAAGTTAATTCACTCACTGGCAGAAGATTCAGGTTTGATTGTTTCATTTACTCTGTTCTACAGCAACTTGAAATAAATAAGCACTAGGAGCCCAGACTGAGCCACACCGAACATGTAACTTGTACCACTCCTAACAGACAACCCCAACCGGTTTGCTTAGAAATGGGCAAAGTGTTAAACTTTTAGACCTAAATATGTTTTTAGACTTATATGTCCTTAAAAAGTCTGTATCTTTTTCAGTAATACCTTTCAATCATTCTGAGTTACATTTGGAACCAGCTAACCAGTTAACTCAATCTTTTCCTGATAAAAAGATTGTGGAAATCAAGTATTACCATAATTCCCATCTTAAAACGTGCATATGGGATCCACATGATGTGACCATGACTCCATTAATACCAGGGCGATTAGAGCAAAGCTGGATGATGATGGAGCTCAAACATGAACTTTTTCTAAACAATGAGTCAAGCGAGAAGCAAACTGGTCCCCTCAGTGCTTCTCCAATAAACATTTGCATAGCAGGCACTGCTGTTCTTTTCTGATTTTGATGAAAGAGACAAAGATGCGTGGGGTGGATGGATACATGTGAGTGTGTGTGTGTGTGTATGTGTGTGTGCGCGCGAGCGCACACATGCCTGCATGCGTGCGTGTTTTTGCGGATTGTAACAGGAAACAACCTATACTTTCTTAACTTTCAAAAGCAGAATTTACTGTATTACTATTTATAACTTCGCATCTTCTTTTAAATGAGCTAAACACACACAAACCGAAAGGGATGCCCTTTTTCCAACACATGGCAACTAGTTCAGAAATAGCAAAAACATGGCACACTCACTACTGGTGCCTGACCAGCATCCACAAGCAATGCTGCCAGTGGACCCCGGCCTCCTGCCCCGCAAGTCTGGCTGACTTCAGAATCCTCCTCAGCACAGGGCTCCAGGCAGCCTCTCCCCAGGGATCAGGGTAGACAGTAATACCAAGCAAGGGCTGTCCTGCACTAGGCCTAACCCCACTCATTTCTGAGAAAGTGAAAATATTGCTGAACAAAAATGGTTTACATGTCAGGTCATCAAACAGGGCTACTGGATATGAGTTAGGCAGGAAAAGGAGACTATCTGTACTGTTTTAATTAAACAAAAAGGTATCATTGAATCCCTTTCGTGCAGGACACACTGGGTTTAGGCAATGTAATTTGGGGGCAAATCCTATCATAATGAACTTCCAGGCATCCTGGGTCTACCTTGTTGCAACAAACAAGAGTGAGACCATTTGTTATATAAAGGTACCCATTACGATGTGTTTCATGCTGTCTAGAGCATGAAAACTTCCATCTATGGGCAGCTGTGAAATAAATAACTGGCATATAGATATATATGGACTTATATATAAAAGCGTGATTGCAAATGCCTTCATCCAACATTATTTATTTATTAACTATGAACACAACCTTTAGGAAATAATATCATGAATGGAGATTTTAATGCAAAAACTGCTACAGAGTGTCATTGCTGTAGCAGTGAAGAAAACTTTTGAAAACCATAAAAGGAAAGGCACAGTAATAAATGTTTCTCTTACCAGTGGCCTGAGTTCTGGATGCGTCAGGATATATCCATTGTTTGTGATTGCAAAGGCATAGCCGTGAATCCCTAACTGTAAGAGGAAGCAAGAGAGAAACCTTCATTAGCTCGCTCCCTGCTGAATTCACAAAGCATAAAGCAGCCCGACATTTAGTAATTTACAGCTGAAACTTGGCATTCATAACCCTTATCAGCACAATATTTCATTAAAATGAATGCAAGGCGCTGATCCTTGACATTTGGTGGAAATGAAGACCTGTCACAGGATAAGCTCAGCAAATAGCACAATTTAAAATGTCACATCCCCACGTTGGCATCAAAGGCTTTCCTTTGATTTATTTAAAACAAAAACAATTACTTAAAAAAAAACAGTGGCTAATGTTTCTGGGAAAATGCTGTGTCCAAGTGAACAGAGTTTTATCAACCTGAGTGTCTTCTCTCTGTCTGTGATAAGGGAAGAGGTGACCTCATCTTGATTCCCATCTAGGCTTCCTGCAATTCTGCACCAACAGGGGCCACCTCAGGCACGCACTGTCCCCGGCAGTCACTTTTTAAAAATTCTTCAAGGATAAAAGTGTCCCCCCACAGCCTATGTAGGAGCCTGCCAACCCCTTTTATATCCTTTTGTCTTTAAATGGTGAGGCTGCCAACCTTTTCCACGCATGCTTCCACCGACACAAAGCTTGGGTAATTTTCTATGCAGAACCTCACTTAATTTATGTTTTCTGACTAAATGGGACTATGGGAAATAGTTTGAGAGCAATGAAATGTTTTATTAGCTTTAAAAAGTATGTAATCAAATTTAACACTGCACTTATTTAAATAATAATCCTGGCTTTTTGACAATATTTCTATTATACAGTTGACTGCACCCATTGGCTACAATAAATTTACCTACAAATCATTCATGTATTAAAATGGCCTCTGGCATAAAACCCATACTGATCTCTCTCTCTCTCTCTCTGTCTCTGAAGAAAGAAAATGTAACCTACTTTTGCCAGAGTAGTGAAAGGGAAGAAGAAAAAAAATTCTCTATTTTTGCTGACGAGTTATTTCATAGCTCCGAGTGCTTACTGCTGATCCCATTCTTGAATATGATACTATTAAATGATCCAGACAACAGAGTTTACAAACCAAGAATGACCCTGTCTGCTTCTTAGCTTAACATCAAGGTGACGTGAAATTAACTTCTTAGAATGTAACATTGGCAATTAAGGTCCCTCTGCATTACATAAAGCAAGTATGTGCATGGTAGTCAAGGGCAACAGACGTTTTCCTCTGGAGTTACCTTGCACAGCAAGTTTTAATTAGATTCTACTTGACTCTAATGATAAAAGTATATTTCATTATGCTGCGAAAGATAAACCAGAGATTTCCTATCCTTTGAGATGTATATCGTCTCTTTCATCTTGTCTCTTGGAAGAATGTCAGACACAGTCAACACTGCATTAATTACCATTATTATGTCCCAGTTTAATACGGACTGGAAGGGTCAAAAAGGACTCAGAGAGTTTAGCTTTTTCCATTAAAGACAAAAGTGGTACTTCATTGGAAAGCTGAACTCAGTATTAGACCAAATAAATGATATTTTATAGTCAGTTAATATGTTCAGCACCTTCTAATGTACGTTACTTCAGTTCTTGGTTTGTGTATAGGAAGTAATATTCAAAAGAAGTCAGAACTCCTTGCAAATGCTCCCTTCACGTCCTCTCCTTCTCCTGAATAGCACCCATCAAACTCTCAAAATGGTAACAATCAATTATTTGTGAGTTTGATTCTAAGTTTCCAAGGCATCAGTCAAGGACTTTGATAATTTAATGCCTGTCTCCCTACAAGTTTCATGAAGGCCGAGGTCATGACATGTGGTTAAAAATACGGGGAGGGATGGTTGGGATGGAGGGGAGAGGAGTCAGGAAGCCAGAAAGGGTCAAAAGAGGAAGCAGGGAAACAATCAAACAAATTGAATTGAGTGCAGATCCTACGAAGCTCATCTAAAGTCTGCTTTCTCCCCTGGAATGCTGGGGCTGAGCTGACCTCCCCACCCAGCATCCTGCACTCATGGTTGAACTCCCATCTCTTCTTTTTCGTTGCCCACTACGCCTCTGCTGACTGGAATCTGCCCCCGCACACTAAGATGCCACCAGATCTCCTTTCTGCACAGTTGCCAGTATCTCTCTCTTGAATCTTCCTGTTCATATTAGCCTGCTGCCCTCTCTTCCTGTATACTCTGTTCTCTCAGCTCCAATGCCTTGTATTTCCAGGTTTCCTCCCTGTCTCAGGACCCTCATCTTCCACTTATCTTCCCTAAGTGTCTATCCCAGGTCCCCCTTGTCTGCTTTGCCTCTCTCCCTCAATGAGCTTCAGAAACCACCCAGATGCTGTTATCGCCCAGACTCCAGACTTGGCCTCTCCCCTCAGTGGCAGATGCAAGCACCCGATAGCATGTCAGTCATTTCTATCTGGACATCCCTCAGGTGCCCATTGGGTGTCATACCCAGTCCATCATGGTGCTTCTCTCCCTTCTGCTGCTCTTCCTGCCCTTTCTCTCCATTGGTGCCACTGCCACCTACCCAGATACGCATGTTAGAAACAAAAGCATCTGCCTTAAAGCTTGTTTTTCCCCTTTCATCCCTGTCTTCTTCTTCTAAGCAATCATTAACTTTTATTCCAGAAATTACTCACATTTAACTCTGCTTCCCTAACCTTACAATCCATGTAGATTTAATGTAATAGATTTCCACGATAGTCTTAACTGCTCTTCCTGCCTCAAAGCTTGGCTCTGGCCCCAACCAAGTCACCATCAAGACTGATCAAAGTCAATGGTAACTCTGGCCCTGTTGCTCCCTTGTGTAAAACCCACTACAGACCTCTTTCAGGTGCAAGCTGAAATCCATGGGCCTGTCCATCAAGTCTCCCTACCTATGTACCCAGCCCTGCCTTCTTCCACTCATTGCCTCTCAGAGCACATGGCAATGACCACACCCCCTTGCAGTTTTCTCTCCCTCTCAGACCTTGACTCACACCATGCCAGTTGTCTAGAGCATCATTGCTCCATGTCTCCCCTTAGCTAATTTTCATGCATGCTTTGATCTCAGCCTCAGGATCATTGCCTATTCAAGTGACTCCTGACCTTCCCCGATGTTTCCTTCTTTCCATACCATGTTTCCTTAAAATGTCGAGAATTTCTCCATTACTACCTTTAGCCTTATGCATGAAACTACACCTACTTCTCTGCCTCTCAACCTTAGCTGGTTCTATTTCCTTCCTCTGCCCTGTTCTAGATAAGGCAACACCTCCCCACCAGAATGAACTCTCTGTAGAAGGAGACTTCTCAAACATCTTCGACGTTTGTGACCCCTAACATTACATCTGGTGCATGACAGGTGCTCTGGTTAAGATTGGTGGGTATTAAAGATGTTCCTCACTTTTTACCTGAACATTCACTCATTCATCTTTAAAAGTTTAAACTAAAGTTACTATTTAAAATGAGCTGAAAAGGAAAAGATGACTTGTGACGGCAGGTACATGCTCGGTCCTTCTCAAGGCTGGACCTGAGAAAGTCCTCCTGACATTCAGAAACTAGCTACTTAAAATCCTTCCCAGGAGAACAGTCAGAGAAAATAACATCAGAATGTTCTGTTGGTTGGTGACATATGGCCATAACCTAATGTAGATGTAAGAAGAGAAATTCAGAGCACATCTCAAAACACATTCTGTGGGTGAATCTCTCAGAAAACCAAAAGCTTATGAGATGACATTGTCCAACATTTGTTTTTGGCCACACATCAATATACTGATGAAATCTCTGATTTTTATTTCATCTGAAATAGAACCAGTCTTCCTGTCCATTCCAATGTGCAGTCCCGTGGAGTAATAGAGAACAGATCGGACACAGGCGTTCCAGCACTTGGGGCTGCCAGAGGGGCCTCCATCCCGAAGCACGCTCTCCTGGGGGCTGGAGCCTCGTGGGCCAACAGCCGGGAAGGAGGTGCTTCCCTTCCAAGGGCAGGGGCTTTGGGCTAATGAAATGAGCCCAATTATAAAATGGCTTGTTACCTTAACAGAAGCTGTGGTGTCTGGAAATTATGGCTGGGGTGTCTGGAATTCTTAATAAAAATTATAGGAAGTCTGATTGCTTGTGGGGAAAAAAATCTATGAAGCTAAGGGAAAAGAAAGAATTCTATCTTCTGGGAAAACCCCAAGAGCCAAGAGGTGACTCATCTTTACAAGGTGTTAATCGGGATGGAAAGGTGTGATCCGCACTCAGCTCCCTGGAGCTCTCCTCTCCTGCAGTGAAGAGGCTGTTCTGCCAGCCTGTCCGTGGCTGACAGGCACACCTTTTCCCAGGGCATTCGGTGGGAACCAGAGGGGGATGACTTAGGTTTAAGTGTGTCATACCTGTGTCTCCGGCTCCCAGCCGAACCCTTGGGAAAGCATAAAACACAAGTGCCTGTATGGCAGGCACTGCTGGTCAATTTTCTACAGCTGATCTTTCTCTAGTATCTTGTTACACTTTATTTCATTCACCTTTTACTAGAGTTATGTTGAGAAAGTTACTTAAAGTTTCCTCAACTAAAAATGGGGCCAAGTTGTACCCATTCCATGGGAACATATGTGGATTCAATAGGAATAGTGCATGCAAAGCATTTTTACCATGCCCCACGGTAAAATGTTCAATAAATGTTTCATTGTTTTATTTGAACTATTATTGTTAATATTTTAACTATTATTTAAACTAATTATCATTATCATCATTTATGTTCTTAGTGGCTTTAGGGCAGCTATTTTCAAACTGTGTACTGCAAGAATGTTTAACACCTGCCATACCTGACAACTTAGTCAGAGGCACTGACCTCCTGTCTCTTAAATAAGCAACTAAAAAAATAATAAATAAATGACAACAGGCAATACAACGATAGCTGCCCAGTTTGAATGAATCAAAATCATATCTGATTTGTTTTCTGTCAGATCTGCAAAATATATTTTTGGGGAGTGTATTGCAGAATTTCAGTCACTAGTTTATATGTGCCATGAGATGGAAAAGGCTGAACATCACTGCTTTCGGGTAATGAATAATGGCTAAAATCAGGGCTGATTAGCTATGAAACCTAGTGAGCTATTTCAACTTTCTGTGCCTCAGTTTCCTCAGCTGTACAATGAGGGTAGGGGCAACGTCCACCTATGAGCAAGCAAGATAATATGATAAAGAGCTTAGCCCTTTCCCCAGTCGAGAAAGCTTTGAGAAATAGACTCACAGGGCGATTGTTATCAGTTTCATATTGTGTTTATATTGTCTTGATTGTTTGGGCATATATCAAGCAGTGGCCCTCTACTTGGGTTTCTACATCTCCTCATATGAAATTAGAAGCTTAAGGATCATTTGGAAACATCCTCCTAAGGTGCGGTACCCTTCCTTTAACAGTGAGCCAGCAATTTTGTGCATCTGAATCTGGGGCTTCAATAAAATCAAGTCCACTGTCTTTAGGGAACTCAAATCTCTCCCCCCAATCCTTGTGCTTTCAGTCTCTGGGTTGCCACACAGTTTCCGGCACTTGTTTATGTGGGTCTGGATCAACCAGATGTCCTAACCCCAATTATAAAAGGCATGGTGAGGGATGAGGCTGGTTGTCAGGGATCTCGGTGGGGGCACAGTAGGAAGAAGGCCTTTATTGTCGCAGTAAACACAAACAGGAGAGTTCTTTGGCTAAGGAGGCCACCTTTTGTGAGCCTGGACTGTTTAGAGTGCATTTTCTCTTTGTTATTCAGGTGACTTTCTAATTTTATCAATTAAATGGCATTAAGATATGACAATAGACCAACCCTTGTAGAGGTGCTCTGGACCCACAGGAAGTGCTGGGAAGGGCCAGATACTCTGGGGACCCTGAGAAGCCTGAAGAGACAGACAGGTGAGGGTGCATGGCTTGGATGGGGGTGCATGGCTTATGGATGGTTGTGATGGTGCTCGTGGCCAGAGCTGAGGTCAGGGGTGCCCACCCCAGAAGGCAGGGATGCCTATCACTGCAGGATACAAAAACCCCATGATCCTGACTCCTCAGCCCTCTATCATGTTCCCATGGACTGTTTTGCTTTCTTAGGAGAAATGGAATGTAAAGCAAGGTCATTTTAGGTGGCATATGGGCCCAATGTTAAACTTATTAGCCAGAACCACTTAGTGAGAGTCAGTCCTTTCCAAATTCCTTCCATCCTTCTGATTATATCAGAAAGGAGTTTCCACTTAGTACTGCCTCAACACTTGCCTTTAGTACTACCTTAAAAACAGAGCGAACAGGCCTCAAGCTCTGGATTGCCAAGCAATCATTTAATACTGTATAGGAGGTCTGTCCTGAAAGTATTGAGCCCATGTCAATATATTTAAAATAGTTTGCATGGCTGGTTCTTTCAGGACAGCCCTTGTTTTATCTTGTTTCAATAATTTTTAAATTAAGTATCTTTTATAATGGCTAATAACACTGGCTTTTAAAAAAATGGTACTATGTTGTTCCCTATTAAAACTGAGGTAAGTGAAGAAAGTTTTGAATTGATTTACAAGTGAAGTGTTAAGTAAATAGTGGTACAGGTGGTACATTGACATGGCAACACGTCATGAAGTGGTATGTGAATGGCTTAGATCTTTCTAAGCACATGGGCAAGGACTTAGACCTGTCTCAAATCGTACTCACCACTTCCTACTTATGTGGCCCGCACTCCGCGAACACACATTCTATGAACCCAACTCTCCTTATGAGTAGAATGGATACAAGTAGCACAGCTTTTGCCTGAGGAAGATTTGCTAACAGGATGGAGTAATGCACTTTGCATAGCATGGAGTCCTCGGTCAATGTTATCTTCCAATATTGCACCACGAGGCACACTGTCTCATACTGCAAAATGGTGTCCCTGCCATTTTGCATCCAGCCCACTGAAGAGTGACTGGATCATTTTGGCTGCAGCCATCCTTTCAGCTGACTTGGTTGGACAAGAGTTTTCCGTGATGCCCAGTGACTGGCTAAGCCATTCTCTCACTCTTATCCCAACCCTCTGTCAAAAGGCAGGCCTGTGCTTGTCATAAAACTTAAGAATCCTGCCTAACACACATGACCTTGTATCATAAGCCTTTCCCCATGCCTTTCAAAATCCTTGGAAAACCCCATTTGTAAAGGTGGCAGGGCATCGCAGAGTGTGGTTGCCCAGCCATTCGCTTGGGCATCCTAGCTTAGCAAAGGTTCAGTAGATGCAAAACCCTTAGGTGCCTAAATCTAAGATAGGGAAGGTGTCAGCAGCTCTGTGCAGGTAACATCCCATGTGGAAGAGGGTTGTAGTTTACCAGGAGGCTGAGTGTCACCACTGTCCCTTTGACCAGTGTGTTACCATTGTTCCTAATTAACGACAACGGTCAATGCTACACATAAATCTACAAGTATGTTCCACTGTTATCAGCACTGGACAGAAGAGGATTTGAGAGGCCTGCCCACACCAGGCTCCTCAGCAGTATCTCCTCCAGACCTCTAAGTGGCACCTTCCTGCTGCGGAGGACCATGCAAGGCCATTGGCTCCTCCCAACGTGGTGAATTAGGCTTAGCATGGAAGGAGGTAGCAAGGGAGGGGCCAGCCAACTATCTAATATTCCTGGTTAAAAGATCTTTGTCTCTGTCCAAATGGGTGCAAAGGGAACCCTTATCAATCCATGAGTGGGCGCAAAATGAAGACGGGCAAGCCGGTCTGCTCAGTGCTAGGGGAAGAGAAGTCAGGTATGGCTTCAACCCTTGTACAGTCAGAGGAACCATGTCAGCTCAGTAAACACCCCTTAGAACCAGGAGTGGGGTCTGCACTGCGCCCCATCCCGCACTCCCACGCTCACACACAAATTAAAATAGGTCTTGGGTATTTCTGCATGGGTGTCATGGGCTCAAAGACTACCTTTTGACTTGCTTTTCTGAGGAGCCCCTACTAGATAACAGGTGAAAATTTTCCATGTGGGGTCAAGGATCTGGGCTATCTATTTAGAAGGTGAACCCAGCCAAGTCACTCCCCTGTTCACCCCAGAAAAATAGAATGATCACATCTCAACTTACAATTTCATGTATGATTATTCAGGCTGAGCTTAGAGGAGAGAACTTAAAAAAAAAAAAAAAAAAAAAAAAGGAAGCGAGTCCATTTAAGTTCAAAAGGACCTGCTCGGTAACTGTTCAGGCCATATAACGGCTAGGCAATGGTGTGTCCATTGTTCTGGTTTCATAAATAAGCAATGGTTAAAGTGCTTATTTAACCATCATAGCATACCTCAAGCAGCCAGGGAACCTAAACACCAATGAACGGTATCCCCATGGACTATAAAATGGTTATTGCTACCACACCACCTTCATAGCACCTTGATACCCCTCTCCTACCAGCCCAGGAAACAATGTAGTCTGTTAGCTTCAGACATTTCTTGTGTTGTGCCTACCTGCCCCAGACAGGGCAGATGCCAACCCACAGACCACCACAGGGTTGTGTGGAAGTCAGGGTTCTTATTCTCATGGAACTGGAGTAGGTCTGGCTGAGGGTGGCACTGGAGCTCCTGAGAGTCTCTCTGTCTCCAAATGTTTATCTAGGAAAACTAAATAAATCAAAGAAGTAGTACGGGAACAGATTGCTGGGAATATAGCATGGAGGGGAAAGTTTGGCCCTCCTCTCTCCCTGATGCAGGGTTGGCCTCACATACAAAGCTGGGTGCTAGCCCTTCCAGACCCCTTTCTGAGCCCTTTCCATCTAGTGTTCCTTCTCAATGGGCCCTGCTGTGTCTTTCAATGGCTCCCAGGTTGTTCTAAATTCCCAAAGCAGTGGCCTACCAAGGCCTGCTCTATCTCTGTTCCAAAATTACCTACTTCACCCCCTCAACTACATGCATCATTACAAAGAACTTACAATTCTTCTGAGCCATGGGTTTTAATTTAGCATGAGGAAAGGAATATTAATTTATAATCCATCACTTTCTAAGACAGAGGGAAAAGTCTTTCAATATAGTCAGTGATGATTTTTCTCTGTGCTTTACTGGGCTTCTATTAAGAGGTAGCAGATTTTAGAGACTAGGATAAGGCAGGACTACCTTTGAAGACCACCAGAGAAATTGGACCTGCGTAGACCTCCATAGACTGGTGTACTTCTGTAGACTGCTATAAGCCCACAAAAACCTGGATGGGCATGCATAGACCTACTCAAATCTACCCAGGCTATTTCTGTTTTACAAATAAATAAATAAATAAATAATAAAAGAAAGCAAGAGACTCTTCCAGAAAGGAAGTAGAAGGGCCTCCTTACTTTGTGTTTTAATAGTTACTGCGGCAGATTGTGAAATTATCTTGAACATTTGGTCCCTGGCCATTAAATAAGTGATGCATTACCTTGTATTTGGGGATAGTCTTCAGAAGTTCTTTCACTGGAACATCTGTGCCAACCACGCCTAGAAGAATGCCCTTCGATCTCTGTTGAAAACAAACATTAAAAAATAACCATAGTAAGTGAATTTGGTAGGACTAGAACCTAGAAGAATGCCCTTCGATCTCTGTTGAAAACAAACATTAAAAAATAACCATAGTAAGTGAATTTGGTAGGACTAGAACCTAGAAGAATGCCCTTCGATCTCTGTTGAAAACAAACA
>PVIW01004409.1:0-133288 GCA_004026585.1 Noctilio leporinus | reverse complement strand
CCAGCCCCACCCTCCAGGAAAGGGTGACCGTTCCCCCACCCAGCCCAGGGTCCTGGAGCAGCACGAGCCTGCCCAGCCTAGAGTCCTTGCCGGACACCCCCGGCCCCGCCCTCCAGAAGAGGGTGACCGTTCCCCTACCCAGCCCGGGGTCCTGGAGCAGCACGAGCCTGCCCAGCCTAGAGTCCTTGCCGGACACCCCTGGCCTCGCCCTCCAGAAGAGGGTGACCATACCCCCACCCAGCCCAGCGTCCAGGAGCAGCACGAGCCTGCCCAGCCTGGAGTCCTTGCTGGACACCCCCAGCTCCACCCTTCGGGAAACTGTTACCGGTCAGCCACCCACCCCAGGGTCCAGGAGCAGCACGAGCCTGCCCAGCCTAGAGTCCTTGCCAGCCACTCCCGGCCTCGCCCTGCAGGGTGAGCCCGCCGGCTCCCCTGCCACCCACAGCAGGACCAGCAGGAGCAGCGGGGACGCTGTAGGAGGCCCAGACGGAACTGCTGATGACAGCCGCCTCCCAGCTGCACAGCCAGAAGGTGGGACCCCAGCCTGTTCCTGTTCCTCTGGCCCCAGCCAGAGGCGGCCGGGGGTGGCTAGGCGGCTCTTCAGGTTCTTCTTAAGGTGCATATGCCCTCTGCCCTTGACCAAAATGTGTCGGCGGAAAAGGACAAGAGTCAAGCCCACGTGAGCGGTCAAGCTGGGGGCGGCCAAGGCAGAGCCACAGGGAGCCTCGCAGCGGTGGACGATGGACGCTGGTGCTGCCATGGCGTTCTCTGCACGGGACTTGCTGCAGGAGGGGCTCCAGCCTCTCCATTGACTGTGTTTTCCCAGGGTCCTTGGCCCTTCCCCTGCTCTCCTTTGTTCCCAAGTTTGTAATAAACTTGATGATCCTCACGCATGTTTTGGAGACTTTGTTTTCCATCCATTCTGTGCAGAATGGGGGCTGAGCACCCTGTATTTGAGAAACCTGTGGGGATGTGGTACACACCTGGGCTTTATTACAGGAAGTCCCCACAGTTATGAATGTGTTTTTCACGGGAAAGGTCAATGCCCAGCTTGCTGGGCAGGTCTCTGACACCAGGGCACAGCAGGGGCTGAAGAAGGAAGAGTTTATTGTCCTGCCACTGATAGCCTGGGTGCTCTATGACATCAGGAGGAACCACCTCTGCTGACCAGGACCCACCTTTCTGACCTTTTCCCTCCTGCTGGTGTCATTCTCAGGCCAGCACCCATCCACTGAGCTACCAGTCAGGACCTTAAACTTTACCATGTTTTATTTTAGGAAACAATCAGAGACAATGAGATGGGCTAAAGAGAAAGATGTGTAGACTTCCACCTTTCTGTGCCCAACGTTATTCATTCACATTGATCACCGTAAGATGTCAAACAAATGTTTCATTTATAGCCAAACAATCAATGACTTCTGCCAGATGAGTTTGATGGAAAGTATTGGCTTTAAAAGAGTAAACTCTGTCTGAATTTGATCTGGCAAGACTTGATAGTTTTTGAGCAGGAAGAAACCTAGTCAGAGGAGTTCATAAAGCAAATTAGAGTCAAGGGAGGCAGAAAGGCCTTTCAGACCCCTGGATTCTGGGCCCAGATGACCCCATACTGCCAATCCATGGCCCACTCCCAAATTCACAGCTAATGTCACTGCCTTTTTAGGGGACCAGGACAGCATGTGCAGTACCGTACTCCCAGCAAGATGCCCAGCCTCCCAGAGGACAGCTCTTCAGTGACAAGCAAGCATTCTCCATGCATGACCCTGTCCTGCGTCCTGCCTTCAGTTACCCTTTGTAGAGAGATGATTTCACCATGCACCCCTGGCAACCTTGCAGGGATGCACACAGGCAAAGGGTGGCTCCATAGCTTATCTGGGACTCGGGGGAACACCTTGTGATGCTTCTGGAACATGAGAATGTGGGAGTTCTGCAGGAGTTGCTAGGAGCCGTCTTCCACTCTCCTTCTGGTCTTCCCTGAGAGGCTGACATAGATGTTCCTCGTTGCCTCCCAGAACATAGCAGCAGAACCTAAAACCTAAACCTCTAGCTGCAGTCTAGCAACAGGGTATCTGACAACTGGCGTGCAGTCTTCCAGGCTCTCTTGCTTGGGTATTATCCCTTTTGGTGTGTGAGTCAAAGGAGACAGGGAGCTGGCACTTTTTTTTTTTTTCTCTGTTTCCTTTATTATTTTTTTTAAATTTTATTGATGTTGTATTACATCCATCCCCTTTTTGCTTCCCTCTGTCCTCTTCCCCACCCACCCATTCCTCTACAAAGTCAATACCACATGTTGTCCATGTCCACGGTTCTTCCATACTAGGTTCTTGTCTAAACTGCTCCCCTTCTTTGCCTCTTCCTCTCCCCTCCCCCCACCCCCTTCCCCCTGACCACTGAAGGCCTATTCACTGTATTCATATATCTGGTTCTGTTTTTGCTTGTTGTTAGTTTTGTTCATCATTGTCATAATGAATATAAGGTCATATGTTATTTGTCCTTCACTGACTGGCTTATTTCACTAAGCATAATACTTTCTAGTTCCATCCATGTTGTTGTAAAGGTTAGGAGTTCCTTCTTTCTTTCTGCTGTGTAGTATTCCATTGTGTAAATGTACCAAAGTTTTTTGATCCAATCATCCACTAATGGGCACTTAGGCTGTTTCCAGCACTTTGCTATTGTAAATAGAGCTGCTATGAACATAGGGGTAACATAGGTTCTTATGAATTGGTGTTTCAGGATTCTTTGGGTATAGTCCAAGTAGTGGAATTGCTGGATCAAAAGGCAGTTCCATTTTTAGTTTTTTAAGGAAACCCCATACTGTTTTCCACAGTGGCTGCACCAGCCTGCATTCCCACCAACAGTGTATGAGGGTTCCCTTTGCCCCGCATCCTCGCCAACACTTGTTATTTGTTGATTTATTGATGACTGCCATTCTGACAGGTGTGAGGTGGTATCTTATTGTGGTTTTAATTTGCATCTCTCTGATGGCTAGTGATGTTAAGCATTCTTTTATATGCCTCTGGGCCTTTGCATGTCTTCCTCAGTGAGTTGTCTGTTCAGGTCTTTTGCCCATTTTTAAATTGGGCTGTCTGTCTCCCTGGTGTTGAGTCACATTAGTTGTTTATATATTTTGGAGATCAAACCCTTGCCTAAGGTATCATTGACAATTATGTTTTCCCATACAGTTGGTTCCCTTTTTAATTTTGCTGGTGTTTTCTTTAGCTGAACAGAAACTTTTCAATTTGACTTATGCTTCTCTTTGCTGCATGTGTAAGCGATAAACTGTCTAAATCTAAAAGTGGTCGTTGGATCTTCAGCAGTTCTATCAATCAGACCTTGGCTTTGCCTTGTCCCACACATGTGAGCTTGGCACACTGCCAATTAACAGCCACACCACAGGTTGCGTGTTCTCTGCATGGGCGCAACTCCAAAAAGAACATCAAAAGTTCATGGTGTACTTGGCCAAGTACTTGGCAGGTCTTCACTCAGTGCCTCAGCTATAAATCATTCCCCCCTTTCTAGATGTTTATACTATGGTTCTTGTGACCAAAAGTACAGGGTGGGGAGGCCTTTTCATAAGGCATGTGGGCACCTGGCAAGTCCTATACAAGTGTGCGTAGTAGATAATTTTTGCTCAACAATGTCTCCAGCTTCTCCAAATCTTCCCTGTGTTGGAGTGTCCTTTTGTTCCTTAAATAGTCTTATTCTTCCTTTAGGAATTATGAACACTGCTCCTGGAGCCAGCTGGTCGGATTCATGTCCTAGTTCCCCTGCTGGGGACATTAACTCACCTCTCTGAGTCTGTTTTATCACCTAACCAAATGAAGCCGACAAAAGCAGCTTCCTAATTGGGTGGTTATAAGGAGTAATCGGTTAACATATACAAAATGCTTGTAAAAATTAGTACCTCTGAATGGGCACTGAATATATGTCAGATGATATATTCTATCCTGTCCATCTCTACTTTTAGCTTTCCAGCTTTCTAAGCATAACCTGAAACATAGCAACCACCATTACCAACAAGTTCATGAATACTACTACTCAATAATTTAATCCTGAGTGATTTTATTTATAAATTTCTCTTTAGTGAGCTTCATATTTCTTTAGCTTGCTCTATAAAATAGGAGGGGAATGGATAACTACTGTATCTGGTAAAGAAATAATGGAGGATTTTTTTTGGCATTATGTTTTTAATCTGAGCCAATTTCATGCTCACAGAAAAGATGTAAGTGTAGTACAATAACGTTTTTTAAATGAACCATTTGAAAGTCAATTGCTGATCCTGTGCTCAGTCACAAGTACCAGTGCACATTATAAGCAAAGACATCCCCCAATGTGACCATAATCAGGGATCTAACATAACTACCATCTAAGACTAAAACCTAAGTCCAATGTCACCAATGGTCTCAATAATGTCCTTTATAACAAAAGAATCCAGTTTAGAATTGTGTGTTACATTTAGTTGTCAGGTTTTTTTAGTGTTCTTCAGTATAGACGAGTTTTTCAGTCTCTCCTTGACTTTCATGACCATGACATTTTTGAAGATTATGGCACAGGTTTTTGTTTTTTATTTTTTTATTTTATTGTTGTTGTATTGCATCCATCCCCTTTTTGCTCCCCTCTGTCCTCTTCCCCACCCCCGGTTTTTTTTTTATAAACCTACTAAATCAGAAGCTCTGGAGCTAGAGCCCAGTAACCTGTGATTTAATAAGCCCTCCAAATGATTCTGATGTGTGTTCAATTTTGAGAATCACTGAGAGAGAAGAAAGAACACTTATCTTAAGATCAAACAGGTCACAGTTCAAGACCACTTTTGTTGACAAGGTGGCTTGGGGCCAGATTTTTTATTTTAGTTGCTTTTCATTTATTTTATTTTATTTTTTATTTTAGTGAGAGGGGAAGGGAGAAAGAAAGAGAGGGAGAGAAACATCGATGTGAGAGAGAAACATCAGTTGGCTACCTTCTATAAGCACCCCTACCAGAGACCGAACCTGCAACCCAGGCATGTGCCCAGACCAAGAATTGAACCAGTGATGATGACCTTTCAGTTTGTGGAATGACACCTAACCAACTGAGTCACACAAGTCAGGGCTAGTCACTTTTTATTGTTTAAAATTGGAGAAAGCAGCTGCTCCATGGTGTCGGTGATAAGTCATGCATATTTGAAGGCAGTTTGTACATAAAAGGCTTTAAGGGAACATAAGAGATTATGATTCTGCTGGGCAAGCTGAGCCCTGATCAAGATGCTTGCTGTGATGGTAAAAAGGAAGCTCTTACGGCTATTTCTCTCACAGCCCATTTACTGGACAACTTGAAGTTTCCCAGAAGAGCCAAGCCCATGGCTCTGATGGATCTACCCAGAGGCCAGGCACCTAGCTCCAGGCTGGCCCAAGAACTATAGAATGACCTGGTTAGAAGACTCACACACACACACACAGAACAAGGTCAGGATTCGTATTTTAGGAGCATGAAAGTATTAATACCAGAAAATAAAGTCGTGGGTGGGAAGCTGAAAATGAAAGACTGCTTTGAGCTAAGAGGGGTCATGGCAAGGTGAAATTACACAGAAGCAGAAAATTTAAGATAAGGGGAAAATATAGAAAGGTTGCCATCTAGGTAGAAGGAGTAGAGCTGAGAGAGAGAAAGCAAATTACCTTCAAAGATGGCAACTTTGTGACCCATAAGAGAGAACAGAAGGAAGAGTTGCTAAGGCAACCTTAGAGTCTGGTGGCTTTCAAGCATTGATATATGAGGAATGCGTTAGGAGTCCCTCCTAATGTAATGCATTACCTCTTCCCTTGAGGGGTTCCCTATTCCTCTAAAGCCAAGGTCCTCAATTCAGCACATTTTTATTATTATCCTGCACACTGTAGGAGAGAAGATCCAGCCTGGCAAGGAGGCTGGAGAATGAGCTATTGATTCAGTTGCATGATGCGTTATTAGAAGGGAAAGAGGGTGGGCCTATCCCATGTGTTACCAGAAGCTTGACTTGGAGCAAACAGTTTAGATGATCCATGAGGGGTTAAAAAGGAAGGATTTCCCAACAACACAATTTTCTGTTTCAAATTTTCCTTTGCATGCTTCTTTTCTTTCATCAAATTTTCTATCATGAGCACGACTAAAGGTTTAAAATGAAAACCTGTTTTGAACGATGTTTTTAAACATTGGATCCTTCCATAAATATCTTTAGAAAAGGATGTTTCCTTTGGTCAACATGGCATTAATGGTGTTTGTTAAAAGTTTCTATGTAAAGGTCAGCAGATGATTTACAGGACTTGAACACTCTTCATTGGACCCAGTCTCTGTCTTGAACCTAGTGGACAACATAGTGTTTGACCAAGGGACTCTGAGCCAATTCCAAACTAAGACTCAATGTACTGTTCTTTGGAGATGTCCTCCTTAATCCTTGCTCATATGATTAAGGCACAACCTATTTTCTAGAGACACAGGTGGATGTTTCATCTGCGCCAATGTCCTAAGTTGAGACCAAGGGGGTAGAAGATGGTTTCTTAGCGCATCTAGGAATATGTTTGTGCACTCACTCCCATCTGTTTTTGAATGCCAGTGCTAATGATGTGGCCTCCATTGTGGCAAGTAAGAGTCTTAACCTACATAACCTTGGTCTTTCTCATCTGTTAATGGGGATAATAACAGTTCTTTGTGTGTTTTTGCAATATTAAATACATTCCACGGTATGTGGCATGGTTCTTGGCATGCAATGAATACTTTTTATTATTTGATGTAAACTTTTATTTCTACTGGGGCTTTCATGAACAGTTATTCTTGGTTTTTGCCATTACTAGTGAAGAGTTACTTTTGCTTTCTACACTAAAGAAGCACCAATACCAATAATGTGCACTGCTTTTTCAGTTGTTTTACCTAATAACCCCCAGACGTGGATATTTTCCTAAATTCAGTATACATATGGTAATTCAAGTTTAGTAAAATCTGAAGTAGGTGCTTCTCAGCTTCAAAGACCACCAGTACCTGAGGACCATTCTCCCCTTGGCTCTGATAAAGCCCACATTTATGAGCCCCCAGATGAGAATGAAGTTTGAATACATATGTAATCCAAAGGAAGCTTCAAAACCTTTCAAATATTACATTTTTTAGGCACACATCTTTCTCTCATGTTTACAAGAACTCAGCAGGGGGACAATCTAGTCTAAAAGACCCTCAAGGTCTGGACTTGACCCCATGTCCCATCCATATCTCTATAATTTATTTCTGTCCTGTGACCAGCTTTTCTCTCCCAAATACCCCTGGGAAGCTCATTGCATATTTGGACAGTTCTGACTATTAACAAGTACTTTTAAATATTTATCTAATATCTGCCCTTTTTCACTTATTGGTTATAATCCTACCCTGTGAGGGCACAAAGAAAAATATTCTCTCATTTTACTCAATGACCCTTCAGATAGATCTGATATCCCCTCACATTTTCTTCTGTGTTTTAATTATTTACTTATTTATTAAATGCATTCAAAAAAATTACTACACACTCTATCAGAAGCTGTGCTTGGCACTAGGAAGGTAAAACAGGGGAAAAAAATTATATAGTCCTTAACCTCTGAAAACTTACATTATCCTAAGTCTTTTTTGTTCCAGCTCAAACTTTCTTATAGTAGTATTTTTTTTTTTAATTCATAACAACTTAATAGCAGAACCCCCACAAACAATCCATAGGAACTGAATAGAGAGTTTTCCAAAGAAGATACACAAATGGGCATGAAAAGGAGCTCAATATTATTGATCATCAGGGAATGCAAACCAACACCACAGTGTAATTACTTTGTTCCTGTTAGAAAGGATATAATAAAAAAGCTAAGTGAGGCCCTAGCACAGTGGATAGGCACCAGCCTGCAAACCCAAAGGTTGCTGGTTTGATTCCCAGTCAGGGCATATGACCAGGTTGCAAGCTAGGTCTCCAGCCAGGTTTGTAGCTGGAGACAGGTGAAAGGCAACCATACATTGATGTTTCTCTTCCTTTCTTTCTCTCTCCCTGCCCTTCTCTCTAAAAATAATTATAAATGCAATCTTTAAAAAAGAAGTTTGTGTTAAAAATATTTTAAAAAGAAGACAATCGATAACTGTATGGAGGTTCTCAAAAAATTAAAGAGAGAACTACCATATGATCCAGAAATCCCACTTCTGGTTATGTAGCCAAAGCAAATGAAATTACTGTTCCAACAAGGTATCTATATTCCGATGTTCACTGAAACATTATTCATAATAACCAAGACAGGGAAACAACCTAAGTGCCCATCAAAGGATGAATGCATGAAGAAAATATAGTACATTTATACACAGTGGGATATTACTCATGAGTTAAAATTTTGGCAGTCGTTTCAACATGACTCGGTGACTATGTTAGGGGACAAAGGACACTGAGATGAGACAGAGATAACATTGCTGCTAAATGACTGACCAGAGTCATGATCTAGGTCATCTGCTTCCTTAGGACCATTAGATGCATCACATGTAGCACATAGGAAAGCCCATCTGAAAGATCTTAGGGCAATCATCAAGCATGGCACAGAGTGATGGAATAGGAATAAAAAGAAAGATGTGGATAAAAAAAATCAAGTAGGCATTTTGGTTAATAGATCAAGGGCCATGGAAAAGTAGGAACCAATGATGTTGATGCTCTCAAGAGAACAGAACTTTGGATGAGGAGGATTGACAGGAAAGATGATCAAACTTGCTTTATAAAGTATGCTTGAAATGATGTGAGGGTATCAGTGGAAATTGTCCACAGTAAAATAAAGCCAAGGAGAATTTGAAGACATCTACCATGTATCTAGTGATGTGAGAAAGACTGAAAACACCATTTTAATTGGCAATAATCAATGCATTAAAAAAATGTGAAGGGTTAGTTCGAGAGTGGTAAGATCAGAAACCAGAATCTACTCCAATTATTTTCATTTTCTTCGAACATTCTCTCTTTCTCTTGCTGTGGTTGCTCCATACCTGCCCTATAGTTCCTCATTTGAAGTGTGGTTAGTTATAGATTGATCTTTTGTCCTGAAACATATGCCTCTACCTTATCTATAGTTTTTTTTTCCTTTGGTTTCCATATATCACAGAAACTTTCTTTGTTCTTCCAGTAAACACATTGCTCAATTGAAAAGCTTCCTTCTCTTCCTGTTTGGGCATTTAGTTAACTATTACCAGAGAAGGATCAGTGCCAGGCTGGGAGAAGAACAAAGTTTCTGCAAAGTGAGCCTCAGGGCTCTATCAACAAGGGCACCTGAATAGGAGGTGTTCCCACTTGTTCTGGGCCCAAAGGAGAGGGTCTCCAATGCTAGCAGCCTGCTGCTGTTTTTAAAAAGTTAATATAAGAGCATTTCAGAAGCTTCCCATGAATTAAATATAGAATACAGAAATATTTTACCAATAAGAGGAAAGAGAAAGGACTGGAAGGTTAACGTGAGCTACAGCATGGGAGCACTAGCCATAGTAACCATTTATTAAGCTTTCCATGTCATGGTCTAAGCCATGAGCTATACATGCATCATTCTCTTTATTCCCCATGACAACTCCACGAAGCAAGTATGGTTCATAGTCCTTAATTCATAATTCCAAACCCTGCAGGATTATGAACACCATGGACTGTTGTTTCAGTTTAGAACTCATTTGACAGCAAAATCTGTCAAGGGATGATTTAAGGCTATATACACTTTATATTATAATATTACTGTATGTTTGATTTGAGAATATATTATATGACTGTCCTAAAATAAAAATAACCTGAATCCTAAAACTCAGCTGGCATCAGGGTTTTAGAGAAAAGATTGTGAAAACTGAGGGTCAGAAAAGTTTAGCTCAAAGTCACAGAGGCAGAACTGGCCTTTCAACTGCCACATAAAGGGCTAGAAGTGTTACCTTCTCAATTGCTTGCATCAGAATGCATCTTAGAAAAAGAACTGTCTTTGCTAGGGGGAACACCCTGAAAAGAATTTACTAGGTGTATTTTAAAGACCTAGGTGTCATTTGGTTGTGCTTTAGACAAAGAAAGAAAATGGTATTTTTGTTCTTGAGTGGAGGGGTTAGAAAAGAGAAAGAAGGAGAAGGAGCAAATAAACATTTGTGGGTGCGGCTTCTGCTTGAGGGAAAGGAGCAAGAAGGACCCCCAAGTAGGGTTACTTTTAAGGGCTACTGTGTTGTTTTGTTGTCTGGTGCCTAACGCAATAGCTTCCATCATGCGCATTCCTGGTTTAATGTTCTATAATAGAAGCATGCATATAGGCAGGGTTTGCACGGAGAAGGGAGAAACTCTTAACTGCCTAGCAGAGTACAGTTATCCTAGCTATATATCCTCGGGGAAGCTGAAATTGGGAAGACCATCATCACATAATACTATTATTTGGATATATGTATACTACTAGGGTCCTCAATTCTAGAAGACATGAAGAAATTTCCCTCTTGAGTTCCACAGTTGCTTTTGATCTTTGCTAGCAGTCCTGTACTCAAAAATACAGTTGTTGCCCTGACTCATGTTGCCCAGTGGGTTGGGCATTGTCTTGCAAAGCTAAAGACTGCAAGTTCAATTCCAGGTTGGTTGGGGCACCTGCCTGATTTTTGTGTTCAGTCCCTGGTAGGGGTGTGTACAAGAGGCAACTGATTGATATTTCTCTCCTTTTCTTTCCCTCTTCTTCTCCCTCATGTCTCCTCTCTCTAAAAATAAATAAAAAATTTAAAAAATTATTGTCTCAAGCTGTCCTCTTTATTTTTCAAATAGAAGCAAAAGTTTATTTAGAAAGTCACAGAGGTACAAAAATTGAGTCAGGTAGGCTATCTGGACTAGGAAACTCATACAGAGGCAAAAAAGGGGCCCTTGGAGCTTCAGAGAAAGAAAGGCAAAGAAAACATGCCTGAGGGGAAGGGAAGGGGGAAGGAAAGGGTTGGGGACCTGGATTGAGAATGAATTTTGGGCAGAAGAGAGGGAAGGCATGGTGCTCCAGAGAGAGAGAGCCTGTATTATCTTCCTTTATAATCCCGCCGTAAATACTTATCACTTGCCTTTTATGTTGAATACTGGAAGGCTCTATAAAGGGTTTATGGCATTATTTTCTTATTTTTCCACTCTGGTAAATGATTAAAAGAACTAAGAATTTTGAGCTTGAAGAAACAAGTATTTGGAATGGGCCTAGTGGTTGTCCTCACAAATCTATATTTGAAGTACGTTATTTTCCATCTTAAATGGTTTATGATCCCATGTCCACTTTCAGCAACAGCCTGTGTTTCCAACTCTCTTTAGAGCAAAACTTCTTGAAATGGGTGGGTTTTCTTTGTATCTATTTATCACTGTTCACTGTTTAACTTTAAATGGAATTTATTGAGCCCTGGCAGGTGTGCCCAGTGGCCTGTGAACCCAAAGGTCACTGGTTCAATTCCCAGCCAGGGCACATAACCAGGTCTCCAGCCAGGTCTCCAGCCAGGTCCATAGCTGGAGGCAGGTGAAAGGCAACCATACATTGATGTCTCTGTCCCTCTCTGCCTGTCTCCCTTTCCCTCTCTCTAAGAATAATAGTCTTTTAAAAAATAATAACAAATAAATAAACATATTTATTTAGGTTTTACTTATTACCAGGGATATAGTAAGTGTTGATAAGTACTGCGACTAAAAAAGTACATCAGCTATACAATGCCCATGTAGTGAGACTGAAGCGCATCCCCAGCTGGCTTGCCCCAGATAAGCCCATACGCCAGTGTCAGTGAAGGGACAGAAGTGAGAAAAAAAACGCTCAGCAGCATCGCACAAAGTAAAAGAGATGCGGGCAAGTTCTGGGTGGTCAAGTAAGTACAAATATAACTTCAAGTTAGAAGCTAATGAGTGAGATTTTGGGCATTACTTAGAGTTTTGTGCATAGTATGGGAGAGGGGGTGACAGTCCTGTGGGCCACTGTTGTAGTCAAGTTGCCCTTGAGTAGCCTTCTAGCTAGTTCCCTTTACAAAGCGCAAAGCCAAGACAGAGCTGTCCTGAGGAAGAAAAACTTGAAGCAATGTCAAATGAGAAGCAATTGATAGGCTGTCTCACAGAAGAGAAGATTTAGAGTAGATTATCCTCATTCGGAACAAACATTTGAAGGAATATCTTAGAGATCACAAAGCAGAATTGTTCTAAGGCCAAGGATTAAGCTAAATGGATGGAACTCAGAGAAGGACAGCTTCCCCTCCATATAAGGAACCGCATAATCCCATCTGTCACTGGCAGTATTTAAGCATTGGCTGCTTGCCCACCAGTAGGCAGATGAAAGTTAAACAACAGATGGGGTTTGGAACAGTTGATTCTTGTCCTTCCCAATCCCGTGAGGAACAGTTATTCTAGGGAACAATTGCAAACATTGGAAAGGTGTGTTGAGGCAGTCAGATGACATTCACTTTGACTTACAGCAGTGCTGTGAAAAAATACTATTTGCATTCCCAAAAGCTAACTGTGAGATGCTTACCACAAGGATGATGCTTACACAACCAATTGAGTGGCGCACTGAGTAGCATTCAAGCTCTGTCTCTCACTAACAGGGACACAGCAAGGACTTATCTCCACTCTTTCCAACATTCCTTGACTGTAAAACAGCAAGCCCAGGAGAGAGAAATGTATTGCAACTCCAGTTAGATTTCAGTGGTAGCAGTTAGAGACCTAGTTCAATGAGGCCAGTGTGGTGTAAGATAGGCCAGGATGGTTTCTATAAACACAGGATGGGCCTCTGTGAAGTCAAGAATTAGTGGTAGCCAATATCGAAGAGACTTCACAGAGAGGAAAGGCTGCCACCTACTGTACATGACCATAAACAAAAGTGGTGCATCTGTGAGAGATTTAGTAGGTATTACAGGGAAAAACACGTTAGATGAAAAATCCAGTGTAGTATTGAGCAAGGAGAGACGAAAGGGACCAGGAGGTAGAAATTTACCCGCAATTATAGAGCCATTGCCTTGCGATGGGGTTTCATGGTAATTTCAATGACTGAAAATGGGTTGACCCCCATTTGACAAATCGATGTTGAGAAAGACCTGACTCTCGACGCCTATTTACATAATTTACAAAAATGAATTACAATGAATTGTAGAGCCTCTAGAATTATATGGAATATCTTCATAACCTTGGGGCAGGCAACATTTTATTTAACAGGATACATGTCTACTCTAAAATGTTAACAATAAAGAAAATTGGACTCAATGACAATTAAGAATCCTTGTTCATCAAAAGATATCATTAAGAGGGTGAAAATGTAACCCATACAGTTGAAGATACTTATGATACATACATAGAAAGCAACTGAGGCTGGCAGAGTCAAGAGACCTTACAAAACATCAGACAGGTTGCCAGTGACAATAAATTAGGGACAAAGGCCATTTAATCAGAGACTGGAAAAAAATAAAAGGAAGCAGAATGACAGTGACATGGAGTAAGGGGAGTAAGGGTTTAGTGGAGTTGCCAATGTGAACGACTCATGGACATGGGCAACGAGGTGGGGATTGACTGTGGGAGAGGGGGCAGGGAGGGTGGGGCAGGGAGAGCAATGGGGGAAAATTAAAATAATTGTCTTATAACAATAATAAAAATAACTGTTTCAAAGTGAAAAGTGGTGAAACATAAAGACATGCATTAGGAAGAATGAAGAAGAGATATGAAGTCAGGTGTATATTATACACACATATGTATACATATAACATACATGTGAATATACATAGTACATGTATATCTGTGTATGCATACATATAATAAATATGTATGCATATATCATAAATATATATGTCAGTATTTTATTTCTGTGACCAGGAATATGAAAACAGAAATATCTGTACATCAGTTTCTTTACTTGTAAAATGGGAATAATAATGCGGTAGTGGCTAGCATATTTGAAAATTATCAGCAGTAGCGGTTATAATGATAGTTATATAATGATGTAATTAACAATTATTATTTAGTGATAGCTTTATGAATCAGTATAAGAGAGAAAAAAGGTACTAATTGATTCAAGCACCACAGATATTTTAGCCAAGCTACAAAGGATGGATACAATCACCACCACCGGAACCTGTTTGCAGATTAATTAGTAGCATGAAAAGGGATTATTAAGAAAGGTCATGAAGTTCCATAAATAAGAAAAATAAGTTTGAAGAGCTACGAGACAGCTACATCAAAGATGTCTTCAAATGTCAGACTAAATACATTAGGCTCCGTGTCGAGTTTCTGTTGTTTTTCTTACTAGTCAAAACTTGGATGTAGGGTGAAAAAGGTGAAGGGGAATAAGAGACTTTTTAATCTAGGCCCCCACTGCTTTCTTTAGTTTGCCACCTGTGCTTTCTCTATCACCCTGGGTCTCTCCTCAACAGATGTCAAGCAAGTTTCTGTCTCAGAGCCTTTGAACTTGCTATTGTTTCTCCGCCTGGAGTTCTTGTTCCTGGATGTTCCTGTGGCTTCATTGTCGCACTTTTTTCATGTTTCTGTTCAAACGTCACCTGATCAGCAAGGCCTTCTCTGATCCCTCTAATAATAATTGTCTTCCAGCATACTTATCCTCTCTCTCCATCTTCTCTGTGATATTTATCACAATTGGGTGTACTTTATAATTTTATTGCCTATATTCCTCAACTCAAATTCAATGGAAGCTCCTTGAGGGTGAAGACTCGTTTCTATTTACCAATAGATCCCCAGTGATGAGTACAGTTCTTGACATATGTGAGCATCTAGGAGGGTCTGAGATTTTACCCAACTTGAAAGTTACCAAGTGAGCCTGCCATGGTTAAATGGATGCTGGCAGAAGACGTGGACTCCTAGGTCAGAGACAAGGGACTTAATTATTCAATAGCCATAGGCAGTGCCAGCATTTGTTCTAGTCCCCCAAGTCCCCATTTCCACAGGATGATGTGAGGAAGGCCCACTGGCACCAGAACAGAAAGTGCAGTGTGTTACAGGAGTAGGGTACCAAGCTTTTTAAGGGTCCTAATTTTTTTAAAAGGTTATCTAAGCTTTGCCCTTGAAGGAGACATTATCTTTTTTACACTAAACATAAACAAACTTCACCTTTATTCCAGAGGGAAACACCATTTCCCTTTCCAAGGCCATCCGCTATACAAATGCTCTTGAGAAGATGGGCTGGAACACAGGTGGTCAGCCCTACTCAAGACACATGCAACACAAGAGAGAATGAAGAATTGTTCCCCAACAACCCATGATTGACACAATATGTATTTTCGAATGAAAGGTCAACATGTTGAGGTAGGTACTATTATTATTTCAGTTCTCAAAGGAGTAAATTTAAGACACAGCAAAAATAAACTACGTCTCTAGTATTATAGAGCTAGTAAGTGTCTCTGGCAAGTTCACATGCACACCTCCAGGAACTAAGTTCTCAGTCTCTAACCTGTCCCTCCATCAGCTGCTTCAGGCTTTGTGAGTGGGTGACAGAAAAAGAGAGAAAGAATCTTAAAAAAAAGGAAAAGCTAAAGAAAAGCAAGGAAGAATGAGGAGGGTTTAAAATACACACACCTGTTCAGATATTCAGAACTACAGAGCACAAGGGAACTTGGAGTTCCCCTTACAGAAGACAAATCAGAACTGAAGAACAGAAAGGCCTCCCCCAAATTACAGAGCAGACTAGAGAGAAAACCAAGTCACTAGCCACCAGAACTCCTTTTTCCTAATAGAACTGTGGCCTTGCACGTTTCAGACCCAGGACATTCCTGTCTCCTTTCTTACACAGGTGGTGTTACCCAGGCCTGGGGGCCAATTGATAGGGCAAAGCCAATCAATAACCAAGGCGATCTGTGACACAGGGTAGCAGGTGGAGCCTGGGTGGCGAGCCTGCCTATATAACCCTTCCAGTCCAAAGGTTCTGGAAAGAAGTGGTAACTTCAGTGCAGTTTTCAGCTGAACTCTGGACACCAACCTTGAGCCATGAAGGTAGCAGCCATCTTTCTCCTCAGTGCCTTGGCCCTGCTGAATTTATCTGGTAGGTGTCTGCATGTTTTTCTGGATCAGAAAAAACCTTCTCATCTGTTGCTTTACCAGGCACATTATCTTTTAGACTTAAGAGTCTGGTTTTGAACAGAACTTTTGGTCCCAATGAGATGAAATAAGATTAGTAGATGAGAATGCTAGGAGGAATTTTAATGTAAAATAAGGAAAACAATTTGTAAACCTTGCTTACAAAAGAAAACTTAAATGTAATTGCCAAAGTTAGCTTTGCATCAGAAAACCTGGTTACCTGGTTGCAACTATTTTCACAGCTAATTATATAAACTTCATTGATAAACTGAGGTAAAGGTACTTATACTTCCTATATCACTAATAGCGAGATAAGGTCTAAGTAACCTTTGTGGGACTGTCAGAGAGCATTCAGAAGGTATCTACTCAGTGCCTGATACATTTCAAGCAGTGAACACATTTCTATTTTCAAGGAAGTGGGTTGACTTCCCTGAAGTATCAAATTGAAATGCTTTGGTTATGGTCAAATTTTTGCCTGATATTTTGAGGGTTCAGCAGGCAGCAAGTGAGGGGACACCAATGGCATGTCCTTGAGAGAAAATAGAAAGAAGGGGTAGGGAGTGAAAGAGGCCAATGGAGAAGCCACAGCCCTAAATAGAAGCAGAGAATTTGGAGTAGAATAGACCTAGCTTCTCCCATTCAGGACCCAACTTCACATGTTTGATTTCTGTTTTCTAGGTAACGCTAGGGCTGAAGTTTCGGGAACACAGGTAAAGACAATTTTGTAACTTCTTATTTCTTAGGCTAGAACTGTTTGCTCCCACCAAAGCACAGTCCCGTGATCAGTCACCTTTCCTGAAGTCCAGATGAGGAACATGAGTGCTAGCGAGACTTAATGGACATACTAACAGTAGTTCCCCCCATAGGGACTCTTAATGAAGGACAAATCCAATGACGCACAGGCAATTTCTATATAGTCACACAATGCTTGCTGAGAAGGGGGTTTTATAAATGCCAGGATTATCTGGAAGGACAGGATGTGGGATGGAAGCCTCCTTAACTTCATTTCAAACAGCCTTTCCTCCTTATATCTTCCCATGTTGGCATAAACTTTTCCAAATCACCAAGGTGCAACTCCAATTAATAATGAACAGAGGAATATAATAAACTAGGTGTTCCCTCTAGGAAAAAATATTCTATATCCAAACATCTAAAAGTATTCTATATCAGTATCTAAAAATATTCTATATCTATATTTGAAGTGGAAGAAGTATCCCTCTTCTCATTACTTTAATATCTAGTGGGGAGGCAGATGACACACTGAAAGTGCCTAAGTGAATAAATTATTACATTTGTGATAAGTGTTATAAAGAAGTTCTGGCAGCATTAGGAATCTAGCCTAGTTATAATGATCAGGGAAAGTGCCTCTAAGTAAGTGAGATGTAATTTGAACCCTGAAGAAAAAAACTAGTGGCAAAATATAACTGCTGAGGAAAATGGTAGAGTGACATGGCCAGGAGCTAAATCTTAGGACCTATGTTGACTGGATTTGAATTCTGGATCCAGGAATTAATAGCTATCTGGCCAGGGGTGATTTAATCTCTTTGTACCTCATTGCCTTTAGCAGAAGAAGAGTATAATAGAAAGTTCATAGAACAGTTGTAAGTTTTACAAAGAATAATACATAAAAAGCACTCAGGATGGTCTCTGGCCTATAATAGTCATTCAATAATTACAAGTTCTTATTGTCCTAGAGGAAATAGGCTGTGCAGACTCTAAGGGTGGAAGGCACCTAGTGTCTTCGAGTGCCTAAGAAAAGGTCAATGTGAACGGACCACGGTGTGCAAGGAAGAACATGCCCCAAGGCATGGCTGTCTTGGGGAAGTCAGTCCCTGCACTAACTATATAAACTTGAACATTATCCCATTTATGTTATTAAAACTTCTCAAAAACCATTATGCATCATTCCCATTTTGTAAATGAAGCGACTGGGGTTTAGGGACACTAAGAGGTGTATCAATGTCATAGAACTTGTAAATAGCATAGGCTTACTTAAAACCAGGCTGCTGTCTGACTTAAAATCTTTAATTCTTTCTCTTGGAACACTCAGTGTCATCCTCCCAAGCACAGTCATGCTTTCCTTCCATTTTTAAACTGGGCAACTCCAAGGTGGTAAAAAACCATTTAGAGACTTTGCTGTAAACTAAAAGAATACAAAATAATTTTGTTTAATTCCATTTTTAGGCTAAATGTAACAGCAATGTGAATGGATGTACCAAGATCTATAATCCTGTCTGTGGGACTGATGGACAAACTTATCCTAATGAATGCCAGTTATGTATGGACAATAAGTAAGTAGAAGTTTAAATTTCTTTTAAAATATACTTTAAGCTCATTGTCTTCAAAGTCCCATATATCTTATCCCTTGAAGTCCTAAATCAATATATAATATCATCCATCTTTCACAAAAGGAACAAAACATCTTATTTTCCCAAAAGTAACTCTCAATCTTTATTTCTTCTTATACATCTAGTATGAATATATATGGAAGAGTATGTGTGTGTGTGTGTGTGTGCACATATGTGGTGACAGAAACTAAAGTGTCAAGCTTGTGCAAGGCACTTAATATTCACCAAGAGACTTGGAGGCAAATAACGCCAAGCTCTTTATACAGATGAAGAAACTGAAACTCAAAGTGGCAGACCTGGGACACAATCCTTGCTTTTCCCACTCTGCTTTAAAGTCAGGCACCTGACTAAGAATCTGTGAGCTGCAGAAGCAAGCCCAGCATGCTGTGTCTCTCAATTTGCTTACACTCAACGCTGACACAGTGTGGCCAATGAAAGTATGAAGCATGGTGGTCTGAGAGCAGAAAATTCAAAACAACTCATTATACCTGCTAGGATTTGGAAGTTTGAAGGCTTTACACCATAAAGAAGAAGAGAGATAAGAAGGAAAAAACAAACAAGAGTGATAGGAATTAATAGTATGGTGCAACATAGAACAAGTTAAGGACAATCAAACAGAGGAGGGAAAATGTTTGAACAGTTCTCATGAATTGAAAAAAAAACAAAACATTCCCTGTATAATAAAAACGCATGCTTTTATGGCAGAACAATAGATATTCTCGATTTTTTTAAAGCTCATACATCCAAAATACCCTTAAATTTAAAATATCATTCTGGGTGATAGTCATGATTGTGTTTATTAATACCTCAAGTATGCAAATAAGAATTATATAGGTTAGGTGAACAAAATGTATTTCTGTAGCATTTTACAGATGCGGGAGCTGGCCTCAATGAAGCTCATTTTCTGAAGGGATTATGGGTGGGTGATGGAAACCAAGTCCCGGCACTCAAAGAAAGAGATTCGCCACAGATTTTCTATGTTACGCAGCTAATGAGCACTTAGCCTGTGCCGAGGATTCTGCCTCAGCTTCTCTTGAGCTTGTGACTAAGAGGAAATAGGTCATGGGCACAAATAAAGTAGCTTCTTGAAACTGGTGACAAATGCCACCAAATGAGCTGTGAGTGAATTGCTCCAGGAGTGAAGAAAAGATACGATTTCTTCTTACTGATAGGGTCAAGAAAGGATTTATGAAAAGGATGTTATTTAAACAGGGCTCTGAATTTTGGCAGTATCACAGAAGGATTCCAGGTTAAATAACAGTGTAAAACGATAAAAACAAAAAGGATACTGCATGTGGCCCGGAAAGCTCAGTTACCCTGGAACTGATTTGGTAAGGTATTAAGACTGATTTAGGCTCCCACCACTTACATACATTTTTATTATTTCACTGTCTAAATTCCCTATAACCTGAGCCCTCTTCTTGGCCTACTTTAAATCCTTTCCAAAAATTCTCAATGCTTAACAGGGATTGTGGAAACAGGTCCTCAGGGAGAACAGATCAACTATCCTAAAGTTTTAGATCCAAAACATTAGGTGTTGGCTTTGTGGTGAATTTATTTCCACATTAAGGACTTGTAAGAGGAAGGCAAAACCACCTGTACATTTTCTCATGACCCATGTTGTTGACATTAAGGTCAAAGATCATATTTTCATCCAAGGGGAGGAGAAAGCAATAGAACAGCCTTGAGACTTGAGAAATTGCCAAGTGCCAAGACCAAAAGGCTCCGTGTTTAGAGTGAAATGTATTGGGAAGGCATGAACACAGAGCTGGGACACCCATGCTATTCCCTTAGCCCTTAAAACCTACCAGCCCTGCTCTCTCTCTCTCTAGTCTTTAAAAATATATATACAAATATGGGGAAAATACTTGATTGCCAGAAAATGTAACCTCTCTTCCTGTATTTTTTCAGATAAGAAAACAGGTCTATAGAGAAAATGTGGCTTTCTCAAACGCAACATCTTTTCCAACGTACCATATTACCTTTCTCTCACTATTGCTCATTAACAGCACCAGACAAATGCATCACACACTTAAATAACTTAAGCTCTAGTTGTTGGGTTTTGTGATGGGTAGGCAACCAGGGGCTTTTATCTCCTTGGTTATTGTGTGTTTGGCAGATACATTCAGTAAGGGCCTTTTCCTATTTCCTCTATGTCTTCTTGGGGACTGTCTTCCAATAGAACTTTCTACAATGACAGAAATGTTCTATATCTGTGCTATCCAAGAGGGAAGCCACTAGCCATGCTACTGGCACTTAAAATGTGCTTAAGATAACTGAGTAACTGAATTGCAATATCAGTTAGCTTTAACTGATTAAATTGAAATAGCTCTATATGGATTGTGCCTACAGTACTGGACAGCTAGAGAAAAGAAGCGAACTTGAGTGCTCTGTTAGATGTTTGTGTTTTGTATATGCTAACTCAGAAATAAGTATTATGAGTGGTTAATAATTATGAAACAAGAAAGCATCAAAAACTCTTAAAATAAAAAAAATCAGCAAGGTTCAGATAAATCTATGCATAAAGATATATAAAAGTCAGTTGTCCTTAGTAATAGAGAATGGAAGAAATTTTATAAGCCAGTATATTCAAGGAAAGGCTGGGCGGAGAAATAAGAAATCTGGAAACAATCTCACAAGATACAATTAAGGGATTTAAAAATATTTAGCTTAGAGAAGAGGAAACTGGTTTGGGAAAGGTGGTATATGTGTGTGTGTGTGGGCGGGGGATATCACCTCTCTAAATAGTCAATTAACTTTTTGAAACCCTCCATTTTAAATAAAGCTAAACCTTTTTCATTGTTTTTCTCCCATACTCACATTTGTCAGCAAAGTTTAAGCTAAAAAAAATTGTTTTAATCTCTTCTACAGGGTACGCGAGATTCCTGTCCTCATTAAAAAATATGGACCTTGTTGAAAACCAAGGTTCTGAGACCTTGTAAGGTCACTGTGCCACCCAGCTGGCCTGATTGTTGAATAAATTGCATCTAAATACTTCCTAGGGTTCCCATGTGCTTTATTCTCAAAGGCATGCCTGATTACAGTGGGGGCAGAGGGCCATGTTTATAATACTTAACAATCCTGTAATTCCAGACAGGGTTTCCTTCATGGTGTTTTTCCTTCCCCACCTTCCTCACATCCTGAGGACTCTGTCTCAGAAAATGTGACTGCAGATATTAAGTGACAAGACACAGCTGATCTTCAAAACATTTAGGATTAGACGAGCATTTTCAAGAACACCTGAAAAACTAGTCCAAAAACAGATTCCCCATCACCTTTTACTACTGAAATAATTCCTTTAGGTTGCCCTAGGATTTCATTGAGCATCTATTGCACTTGGTCCTGGTGTAGGTACACAGCTGTCTATCTGGTGGAAAACAAGTTAGTCTTAAGATTTGCCCTCTATTTCAGATGGTAGATTTCAGGTGAGACCCAATTTTTTTCAAAGAGTCTCTGAATCATTGAGGAAACCCCAAAAGCTACATTTTCTCAGCTACGTTGTAGAGCAGCCTTTGTGTTCAGCCTACTTCTTCCTCAGCAGAGGTAAGTCCCCATTAGTGACTGAGCTGAGGAACAGTGACATACAGACCTCTCTCCAGTTCCCCTGGTCCCTGACGTTTCGATGGAGAACTTCACAGAGCTTGACTTAAGAGTCACAGGTCATAGGGCCCAAGGGGTTTGTGCTGAGGTAACCAGAGGTGAACAAAATCCCAATTCTGAATTAATTTGAGGAAGGGTCTCTTTTACCCCCCAACCATCCCCAGGAGATGATGTGGCAAGGAAGGGACCACAGACCAGATGAACTGACTACGAGGATGTTGCATAGCTCACGTTGCTTCACACGTGGGCCACAATAACCCTGCAAGGTTATCTTTATCTCGTGAGTACCCTTAGAAAAGTTAAGTATTGATTAATATTACCAGCAAATAAGGTAGAAGACTTATGCTTTTAATTCAGGCTAACTCCAAGTCTAATGCTTCTCCATCTAAAGCACAATCATTTCCCCTTGTCTATTTCTTCTGTAGAAACTTTAGGTACAATCCTCATATGTAAAGGCCTGTGTGTCTATATTTAGAGGCCACAAATGAGGTAGAAATGAAGAATTGCCTCCAAAAGAAGAAAGAAATGATAATTACTGAAAAAAAATGTTTAAAAAGAGGGAGGTGATAACTGAAATTCCTGAGTTCATGTAGATAACTCGCCTAGAATGGAGAAAGGATAGAAGGCCTGTGATACATCCAGTTCTCTGATATATACAGGGGAATAGATCACCCATCGAACCTGAAGTAGCCAGTCAGAATCTGACCCATATCTGCAAAAGGTTGGCATTGAAGTTTAGGCTAATTTCTTAGAACATTCAGAATAGATGTGTCTTGAGGTTTGCTTATGACCACTAGGGGGTGCTGTGGTCTGCCAAGTGACTCAGCCAAACATGACCCTAACAGCTCACCAGATAACAAGCCAAGAGATGTTAGATGGCTCCTAGCATCTTGCCCTTGATGCTAGAGGACACTTGAAGGGCACCCCTAATATTACAAAACTTTGCCATGGTAAGCAGAATTTGAATCACTGAATGCTAGAAATAGTCATGCCCAATTGGATCATTTCACAGGTCTGGAGAAGGAAAGTTTGGAGATACGTAGGCAGAAATAATAAACCCAGATTGCCTGCCTGTGATGGTTATTTCTCCCTTCTCTCTCTCTTTCTCTCTCTTGTTAAAAGATAAACTGAGACAACTCACATTTCTACCTGGCCATATTTTTTGGACATCCAAGCTGATGATTGCCAAAGTTCTCAGGACACAAAAGAGGTCACACAAGAAGGAAATACTATCCCTGGGAGAGAAAGGTCTGAAAGCAAAGATTGTAATTCAAAGATCTAATTCTTACTTTGATTGATTGATTGATCGATTTCTTTTTGCCTGTCCATCTGAATTTGGAAAGGAAGGAACAAGGTGAAATTTTACCTTCCTGTCTCAACCAGACATCACAACTAGAGACAGGGATGGGCACCCTCCTCTTTGGTAAGAATTCTGACTCCCAGCATCTTCCAGTTTCCCCAGGACCCTGTCTGTAGGTTTTGGAGCATAGGAGGGTCCTAGTGGATCTCATCTGAATCACCAGAAAGAGTAGAGAAGGAAAAATAATTTTCCCTGTACCCTTTAAGGTGAGAGCTTGGTTGCAAGATGCCTTTTCTCCCAGGTACCTCATAAGCGGACAAACTTACCTAGGCTGAAAGTTCTCCACCATGACACCTGTAATTCAAGATTATCTTGGATAAGGGTAGCCTGCTTGTTCAGCTTTCAGACAAAATTATATTTACCCAAGACCTCACACTGGACCCAGTCCAGCTTAAGTTGGACCCAGTCTGACCTTGGACCCTGTTTGGTTTCTAAGTTGGACCCAGTCCAACTACAGCCAGTTTTTGGACCCAATCTGGAAAAATCAATGTTCAACTATACAAGGTCTGTCCCCAAAGTATGAAGCATGCAAACTATTTTAATGATATTGACATTGGCTCAATACTTTCAAGACAGACCCCATATTCTGGAAATTAGTAAGGCAAAAGCTGTGAAGCTAGAATCCAAGAGGGACTTGGAAGTTCTAGAGGCAGCAAGAAAGCAGAGAGCTCATGGGCTCAAGGGAACCTCCATCTGGCTTCCCATTCTTCCTGGGGGCCTTTGTTTCTCTTGTCCATTACCCAAACTGTTCAATGATGAACTTGAGGCATATTAAAAGTTTTAAGAGTTTATGTGAGCAAAAAATCTATTTGAATAGGGAGCAATCAATCTAGCAGATAGAAAGGAGCTACAAGGAGCTGTACAAAATGAAAGTTTTTCCTCCCAGAAAGGCTCTTTTTATCCCAGAAAGGAGTGGGGACAAGGAAGTCACTCTAGACTTGGTTATTTATTGCAAGGTTCCTGTCCTTTGAGGGGCAGCAGGGTCTATAGGCAGATTATCTAACTAGTACTGATCAGGCTATTCCTGATGGGCTGGTATAATATTCCATTTCTGAGAGAACCAAAACTATAATTAAATCAGTTTGGCCATGTGAGGCTTAGCATGATGACTTTATTTTGGGCCTGTTGTCTTGTTTATATTTTTAAAAAGATTTTATTAATTATCATTTTAGAGAAAGGGGAAGGGAGAGAGGCAGAGGGAGAGAGTCATCAATGTATGGGAGCCGCCTCCAGCTATGGACCTGGCTGGGGACCTGGCTTGCAACCTGGTTATGTGCCCTGGCTGGGAATTGAACCGGTGACCTTTGGGTTCACATGCTGGTGCCTTATCCACTGTGCTACCAGCCAGGGCTGTCTTGTTTTAAGTTGACCCATCAGAAAGCATATACTGTCTCTATGCCTGGTAGTGACATTCTTAAAAGAGATATTTGCAAGCTGGAAATGGTTGAGAGGAGAGAAACTACCACAATTGAAACCTTGTCCTATGATAAATGGTTGAAAGAAGTAGGAAAATTTGATCTGATGAAAGAAAAATTAGAAATCTGGCAGGTCTTTTCAAACTATTTGAAAAAGAATGCTAGCACCATAAAAATAGAAACTTGGTTCTTTTTTTAAGGCTGTATTACAGGCTTGAAGACAGTATGTAATATTTGGAAGTGTTCAGTTAATATTCTTTTTGTTCCATAAATGAATGGGGAAGGGAAATGACCATGTTCTGGTTGGTTAACCAAAGAGTTAAACTTAGACTAATTGGATAGGAATTAAAGGGAGACCAGGTTGAGCTCAGCAGAAAAGTGCACACTGTAACAATTAAGATCAAAACTCTGATTTAAGAGTACCTGGGCTGGAACGTGGCTTTCCTATCATCTACCCTGTGTCCTGGGAGAAGTCAGAGAATTTCACCAAGTCTCAGTTTCCTCACATCTAACATAATGTTAATAACAACAGTTCCCTCATAAGGCCATCAGCACAATGTCTGCCATACCAGTAATTACTCAAGAAATCTTAGCTAGTATTATTGTTATTGTTACTGTTATTATTCATCCCGTTAAACTTCGACTCACTAACAGGTCTCCTGGTACCTGAACATTTCCCTGACAGGAGGAGCTTTGCTTCTTCACATAACAATTTATTGCATTTAGCGAGTTGTCCAGGATTTTATCAGAGATTCCTCACCTGGGTAGATGATGGGACTAAAATCTCTCTGCTTTTCACTGTAAAACATTATAAAACAGAATTATAAACCACACCCTAAAAATAGCACCTCAGGAGTAGTGGCAGAGTTGTGTGGGCTGAGAAAGATTTGGTGGCCCTGGTAGGGATGGGATAGTAAGCCCAGTTCTTGCTGTTAGGTCCTCATTCCTGGGCGCAGAGAAGGACTGCAGTCCTAATAACTGCTGAAACACGCAGCTGCAGCTCAGCTTCAAGAGGCTTGGTCACAGGGCTATAGATTTTGGTAGGGTTTCCTTTAATGGGTTCAGAGTATTTGAAATATAAAACTATCAAAAGGAAATAGTGTCCCCAAAATGTTTGTCCCATTGGCAAAGTAAACTTGTTTAGAACTAGATATTTTTTTAAACTAACTATACGGAGCCTTCTGAGAAATAGGAACATGAAAAATTAATATTTTTCAATGAAACCTTTATTTCCATTTCTCTGGCCCAATATATTCCCTATAAACCTCAGCTTACTCCAACAAAGTAAAAATAAAATACATTTGCATAATAAAGGAGGCAATTACACTAAAAGGTACAAAGCTCTTACTGTTGAAAGCGGCAGTACTGCCAACAATTTCCTTTGTTTTCTTTTCATTGTTTAAGCAGTAGCTCATTTTTTAGCTAAAAATATGGAATATGTAGATAATATGATGTTCACAAAAAAAGTATGATACAGTTTTTTCTCTTAAACAAGTCAATAATAACTGAAAAGCCAATGGACCACAATAACAAAAAAGACTGGTTTTAGTAAGAGGTGACCCATTCTATCATTGCATTTGTAGTCATGAATAAAGAGTGTAAAATAAAATTAATTTATTCCAACTTTTATTATTTACCGTTGAAGGACAAAGAAAAACAAAGATACTAAACTGGGGATTAGGAGTCAACAAGGGAAGAGTTGTGTCAGAAATAGAAACAAAAAATATACACAAAGAGAAAATGACAAAAAAAAAAAAAACAATAAGAAAAACACGTATCTGTGGGAGTTGGAGGGGAATAAAGCAGAAAGGGTCATCTGTACTATAAATCAAACCAAAACAAAAGAAAAACAGAAAGATAAGCACTTAAATAGAAAAAGAAAGAGAAGCAGAATAAAGGACCGTGACAATTTAGTGAGTTTTATAATGAACGTGATTCTGGAGGCCATAATCAAAGTTAAGTTACATTTTGAAATTGCTTGTGCTAAATGTCAGTGTCTTTAAAAAGCCCTTTTATTTACCGAAATGAGCTGTATGTGCTTTTTTTTCAAACTGACAACTATAGTCTTGAAACAAACTTCTTTGGAGTCCTAGAGACCTTTAAAATATTCAAGAAGTGCTTGAACAGAAATTACTACCAGACTTGAATGATGCAAAACTTAGGCCCAGGTGAGAGTTAATGAAGAATAATAAAGATGACAGGAAGTAGCCTATGTTCAGTCGTTTCGGGGGCCAGACACTACATCAAGCAGGGCAGCAACGTAGGTAGGAGCGAAACCTCTGAGCTCCTGCTCAGCTCCGTGGGGTGGATGCAACTTGATGAGCAAGGGCCATGGCAGGACGAGAGCCCCTGCAGCACTGCTCAAGGGCAGGATGCTCTTTCAGCATCAATGGCAGCGCTGCTGGCAGGCAGCAGGGAAGAGCAGGCTAGGCTCCTGTCCAGCTTCTAGTTCCTAGGTAACACTCTTCCTTCTTTTGTTCCTTCAGCCCTTCTCAGACCATTGTAACCACCTCCCTGCATTACCTGCCTCTTAAAAATACGTGGAGTGTGCTCTGATTTCTGGGCATGACAATAACTGACATATGAATCTCTGATTTGTAAAATCTGGGAGAAAACTGTTTTCCAATGTTGTCTGCTCTTTCTGGTCACTATTCCTACCCTACTCTGGCCTAGTGCCTGGGGAATAGGGCTGGTCATCTCATCCAGGGACACAGGGTGGCATAGCAGAAAAATAGTTGTGTGCTCTTTGGCAAATTAAAATGACCCGTCAGGGCAAAATTCCTTCAAAGTGGAATAATGACGATAAGGTTGCATTCCCCACTCCCCACAATTGAGAAAACTATGTAAATTGCAATATACAAAGCATTTGCTTTATGAAATTAGTTAAATGTTTAGACTTTCAAAAAGAAACTGAAATCAATAGGTGACATGAGGCTATTTGACTGCTATTAGGAGTCGAGGTTTCTGTTGGTCTACTATACTCCTTTTACCCTTCTGCTCTAATTAGTCTCTCTTTCCCTCCCCCTCTCTGCCCTTCCCCCCCTTCTCTTCCCCTCCCCTCCCCTCCATGCTTAACTCTATCTCTATCACTTTGTATTCTTTCTCCTCTTTTCTCTACTTGTGCCCCCTCATTCTATTATGGACCCATCCCCAGAAAGACATACATAGTTCAGTATCTCCCTTCCATGTTTCAGGTCATTGACAATGTAGCTGCATTTACCCTAACATGTGCATTTATGTCTAAATACCTCATTTACCAGATATTACAAGCATTATTCACTGAACACCCTCCTGCAATGAAGAAGGAGGAGGAGGAGGAGGGAAGAAAAAGAGAAGAAGGAGGAAGAGAAGTTGTTTTAAAGTCTGTAGAACTACAATTCAGATATCACTTAAGTAAGTTGGAATGATACTGGGCATAGGTACTTAACAAATCTTGGGCCCTGGCTGGTGGCACAGTGGATAAGGTGCCAGCCTGCGAACCCAAAGGTTGCTGGTTTGATTCCCAGCCAGGGCAATATAACCAGGTTGCAAGCCAGGTCTCCAGCCAGGTCCATAGCTGGAGGCAGGTGAAAGGCAACCATACGTTGATGTTTCTCTCCCTCTCTGACTCCCACCCTTCCCCTCTCTCTGAAAAATAATAAATAGAATTAAATAAACAAATAAACAAATCACAGAAACTATGAAGAGGAGGGCTGAAGGTGAAGGATCAGGACCCTATCCAGAGAAGAAGCTTCCCTGTTGACAGATCCCAGAACAGAAGTGCCCTTCCTTGTCCTGTGGAATCAGAACCCCCTAAGGAAACAGCAAAGGGGTAAGAAGTCAAAGAATATGTCAGGCCTATGAACCAGTACAAAGAGCTGTCAGGACTGGGGAAGAAGAATGGGAAGATGCCGCCTTCCCCTCAAACAGAGAGCCTTTACCCCTCTTGCTACCCCTACTGTACCCCTGACAGCAATTGCTAAGGGGCACCCTAGTGTGAGTCCAAAAGCCTAAGTGCCCAGATACTTGGTTTCTCCAGGAACTGCTACTGATCACAAGTTTAATCAAGCAAAATGTCCTGAGCATGGGGGACACCTGAGAGAGCTGCTCCTTCTATTCCACAGATAAAATCCTGAACACACTAGCGTGGGAGACAGGGCCACAGCCCATGGAAAAAGAAAGCATGACCAGCAAAGGAGGCAAGTTCAAGGGAGTGGGGAGTAACGTATTCAGTGAAGCAGGCATTGAGAACAGGGCTGCTCAGGGGTCAGAGGAACACGCAGGGCACAGGGAACTTACCTAAGCATCAGGGCAAGTTATCCTCCAGGCAAAGGGTATCACTGTTCTCAAAGATATCATTCCTGTGACCGATTTCTCACTGGTTTCAGACCCCTACCACAGCATACCTCCAGATCCTGCCCCAGTGTTACTGTTCTTACTGTAAGTGTCTTACTTACAGTAAGTGTCCTTACTGTTCTCATGTCCATCTTCCCCTGATCTTGCCTTTTCCTGTTTTTGCTAAGTTCTATTGCAAAACAGTGAAGCATAACATCTCTACAAATTGTGTGTGTGAGAACTAAGGTGGGTATTTTACCCACCTACTGAAGAAGGAGGAATCTTGTGAACTGATGATTTTGGAAAGCTATCCAAAGATTTCACCTCAGACATGCGAAGAGTCAAAAGCCAGAGGTTACCTAGGCAGTATAAAGCACATCCAACCAAACGTCATTGAGAGGCTGGGATCAACAATGTGAAACTCTAAGAGAGTCATAGTTCGGCCTATTCTAAGGTATTGTGTGAAATACAGGGACACCTCATGTCTCGTGCTTTGCTTTATTGGGCTTTTAATAAACGAATTGAGGACATGAACCTTCACCAGCAAAAAGAGTATGACTCGCTCTGTTGTGATATTCTTTGTCGCATTGACCCGGAGCCAAGGCTGCAGTGTCTTTGGGGTATGCCCGCACTATGTGACTGCAGCAGGCATGGCCCAAAGGTGACACAGGGGGCAAGGACCCCAAACAGTAAGGCAGCACCTGATTGCTTAGTGCATCGTTAGCTGGAGGTCAGTTTTGGGCCATAGGCCAGGAACTAAGGACAAATTCACCACTGTCGCAGGGTACTTTTAGCAATGAGAAGGTTTGTACTTTCATTCCAGCAAGTGTAAGATAAGGGGCTGAACAAATACAAACCAAGCATGAATGAGAGTAGGACACTCGGGTCACACCATGTCAAGACCATCCTTAGTGTTCCCTTCCCTTCATCCCAACCAAGTTCTCCGATCTTCTCTGCCAAGTCCCGGGTGAACCTAGGCACTCACCTGACCCAGCTTCTAAATCTTGTAATTACTCGTTTATCCTGCTGTTTTCTCAGTATTTCTGGCTGCAGGTATCTGTTGCCCCAGGCAGACCCGGTCAAAGACAAGTCCATCTGTCTCCCCAGATCAACTTAATTTAAATGAGCATGTCCTCCTGGCTGCAAACAAGAGTGTTTTTTTTTTAATTGATGTCTCAGGAAAACTGGGACAGAGTCATTTCTAAGACAGAGCACTACATTTATTTCCTCGAAGCCACTGGGAAAAGAATGATTGATGAGCCAAGGTGTGCTTTTCACCATGTGTAACCGAGAGAGCCTGCATTAAGCATTGCTCTGTTTCTCAGTACGTAGTCAATGGAAAGTGTATTTGATTGGAATAAGAGAGAGATATTTAAGTGACCTCCTTCATTTTAGTATTACTATTAGACCACGAATCCATCAGGTTTTCTATGTAACACCTGGAATTTTTGAAGTCATTAAGTAAATACAAAGCTACTATCTTTCACCACTTAAACCAGGGACAATTGCTATAGTGAAGCAAGTAAGAATTTCTGTAACCAGGACTATTGATTCTCAGGCCTAAAAGGCTACTGAAATATGAATGGGAGAGTCCGACAAAAGGTTCCTTTCTACAAATCTGTCTAGCATTTTCTGTACGATCACCTGGATTCTGTGGCAAACCAGCCATCTGTTTAACTTGTTTTTGCCATGTTTGCTTCCTTGGACTTTCTGATTAGTCTTACCCGTACTGTCCTGTTCATCCCAGGTTTCCTTCTCAAAAGTTTCATTGCAGGGAACCCTGGCCCATTTCAGAGAACACATTCCTAATGCTCTTCATGACACTGTCCTTGAGGTTTTTGCTTTTGGTAAGGACTGGCAGACAATCACATCAGCACTGATGCAGTGAGATTTGTGGGACAGGAGGATGGATGTGAAAGATGTGGTTTGGCTGTTTATATAAACTCCATCTACATCTAGAATAAGTAGATTCTACAGGGCATTTGAACAGTTCTTCCTTGAAGAATAATTACATCATAAAAATGGTCAACAATGAAAATTGTGACTGTCCAGGCCTGAGAAAACCCCAGACCTCAAAAACTCAGTGGAGCACTCCTATCATGTGAGAACCATGGAGCAGGTCCTCAGGAAAGAAAGGGAAAAGATAGATGATTGTATTTCATTTCCTACCTCTTCTAACTCCTACTTTACTCATTGTGCAAAGAAGGGGCAAATGAAATACAACCCAGGCTTCTGCTATATTTCTCTATGACTCCATCCTTGCTAAGGCTGACAGTCATGGGAGAATGGGGGGCATGCAGTGGAGGGGGCACACATAAAGCTGTGTTCCTCCTGATTCCTCTTAAGTCGATTTGTTGCCCGTGGTAGACTATGACCTATAGGAACCGTCCAGTAGTTGAGGTCCTTAGATGGGACAGGAGAGCAGAGACCCCAGAGAGCTCATGTCATCTAATAAACAAACATCCCAGCTTCAAAGGTCAAACTCAGAGAGATCTGGTTACACTATTGGGAGGGAGAGACATTGAGCATGCTGAAGGAAAGAGTTAGATAATGTCTAAATATTCTTCCCTGGAGAAGGAGCTCATAGTACTTGACTCCCAACTACAGGTCCCAATATTAGTGTTGTGAAAAACTTGCTGAGGACTTCATAAAAACTTCTAACCACAAGAATAAAGCATATGCATACTTAAACATGATAAAAATGTTCCCTTTAAGAAAATGACACTAGAAAATGACACCAGTCAGCCAACTTTGCCAATGAGGCCAGGGGTGGGGGGTGGGGAGGGTGGGAAATGGACACTAGAGGGAGGCTAGAAGACTATAGGAAGGAAAAGGGAACTTTGCTTTATTTGTATCCTGTGTGCTTGAGGTTCCTGTGAGCACCACTCCAGCAACTCTGGGGATGGGCAGAAGACGGGAGTGGCTAAGAGTCAGTAGAGGGGAAAGAGGGCTAGGAAAAGGAGAAAACTCGGAGAAAAAAAATGTTACAGACACTATGTTCTTTCCCCTAAATACTTTTGCAGGTATTTCCTAAAAGCAAGGACAATTTCTTTCATAAGAAGAGTTCAATTTTCAAAATTAGGAAATTAACATTGATAGAATTCTCTCTAATTTGTCTACCTTATTCAAATATCACCAAATGCCATTAATGTCCTTTATATTGAGTTGCTTTGTTTTGGTTCTCCAGGATTCAGTCCAAGAAGCTGTGGCATTTAATATTCATCTTTAATCTAAAAGACTTTCTCAGTTCTACTTTGCCTCTTACTATCTTTATAATTTTGAAGAGTACAGGCCAATTATTTTGTAGGGTCCCTCAATATTGGGTTTGTCTGCTGTTTCCTCATGGACTAGAATCAGATAATGCATTTTGGCAGAAACACCTCAGAAGTGACGTTGTTCTTTTCAGTGCATCATGTTAAGAGTCACTTGATTTCTTTCTTGTACTGTGGTTGCTGACTTTAATCAGTCAATTAAAGAGATATCAACCAGCTGTCTTCACTGGAAAGTTAATATGTTTCCTTAGTAATTAATAGGAACTTGGTAGGGACATAGGTTGAAAATCTAAATAGCTTTTCCTCTTCCAACTTCTACTTATTAGTTTCAGCATCCATTGATGATTCATACCCCAAAATATGATGATGATGTTTGCTAAATAACAATTTGCCAAATGATGGGTCATTCATTTTATGATTATTAGTTGGCATTTTCCTGTAACAGATTTTTCCTTCTCCCCACTTATTCTGTTGTATTCATTTGCTTGTTTGTAACAGCATGTCTATACTGGATTCTAATTTTATCCCCTGGATTATATTCCATGACTATCATTATTCATCTCAATGCTCTAACCTTCCCATATTTTGCTAGTGGGAGTCCTCTCAAGCTGGTGCCACTGACTTCTAGTTGTTACCATCATTCTTTGAATACTTCCTTATTTCCTGGCATGGCAAGGATCACCATGTACTTTACTGCCCTGGCCCTGGGACCAGCCATTCCTCCAAGGAGCCCTGGTTTCTTTGCTTTTAATGAAGTGTAGTACTTAGAATTCATGATCTGGATATTGGTGTGCCATTGCTGCTAGGCCCTCTTAGTAGACAGAGCCAGCGTGTACATGTAAGTCTTCTCTCCGTCTGCCACATCTCACTACCAACTTGCATGCATACAATGATCTGTGAGAGTTTTCCGTAATGATCTGGTTTTATTAGACAGTTTCCTATGGTCTGTTCTAGTCATAAAGGCCAGACTCACACAGAACTGGACTGGATAGTGCTCACTGTGCACCTTCAAATGTATGTTGCCCCAGAGCCTGGAGGCACAGGGCGGTTAGATGTGTCCAACGGGTTCCCCTCAGGGTGGCTGGCTATGGTGAAGTTCGATCTGCAGCTCTCAGTAGAACACAGGAGAGGTATTTCCCACTCATCGCCGTCCACCTGCCCCTTGTATATGGAGACACAAAAAGGGCCAACACAAATCAGAGCACGAATTACATAAGATCTGGAAGCCCAGGCTCAAAATCTGGTCCCTGCTATTAGACATGGATTATTAAAATGCCTGCTAATTCTACAGATTTTATAGGTTTCTTCCTGGAAAAGAATCCTCTCTTTTGGCTGTAAAGGCTCCCATAGAAACTTGCCACAGAGACAATTAAAGAGTAGAAAGGAATATTGGGCCCTGGCTGGTGGCGCAGTGAATAGGCACCAGACTGTGAACCCAAAGGTCGCTGGTTCGATTCCAGTCAGGGCATATGACCAGGTTGCAAGCCAGGTCTCCAGCCAGGTCCCCAGGTAGAGGCAAGTAAAGGACAACCATATATTGATGTTTCGCTCCCTCTCTGCCTCTCTCCATTTCCCTCTCCCTAAAAATAGTAAATAGAATCCTTTTAAAAAATAAAAAAGAAAGGGATATTGGGAAGATGAGTTTGTGACTAAAGGCCAGGGTTCTATTCCTCCTCTGCGGCCTTCCCTCAATGCTAAAATTCTATCCCGGAGATAAGGATAAAAGGGTTAGCATGAGGTCCTATTCCATTTGATTCTGCCGTAGCAACCGTGTTCACCAAAGTGTACATGTGAAAACCAACCTCAGACTGTTTTTACTAGAATAAAACATAGGCTATATCCATGGCAGCCTCATAGTTTCGATGAGGTCCTTCCAGAGGCTTGACTGAAAGGATCCTGGTTTGATGGTAAGACCCAAAGAGTTCTGGGGATAATCCAGAAGGAGTGAGAGTCAATGTTCTATGGATGAATTTTTCATCAAGCCAAGATCGGAGGGAAGTTAAGCTCTATTTCCCAACCACAACTCACATGCACAGCTATAAAGACTTCGGACCTGGACAACAGTCATGAAGTGAGTCCCTTTTCTACTGAGGGACAGAGAAGGAGGGGGGGATGCCCTTACCAGGGGTACACTAGGAATGCTGGTGACATATCACTTAAACAGTTGTTAAAGAAATGGACAGGAGCAACATCAGGATTCCTCTCCAAGTTTGGTCTCTCAGACTCTACAGGCTCCAAGCTAAAAAATTATCATCTGAGCTGTACTCAGAATTATTAGTCTCAATCATTATTTTTTCATCATCTATTGCATGCATGAACCTGTCTGACCTGAGAATAGGGCACCAAAAGGAGGAAAGTATGAGGCCTGAGGACACTGAATGCAGTAAATAATTATTTTGTGGTGTATTAGCTAAAGCTCAGGTTTAAGAAACCTGCGAAGACCAGGTGTTAGTAGCTGCTATCTGAAGCTCTTTTTCTTGGTCATATACCATCTGCTTCTGAAATTCTGTTTCAAAAGCCTTACCCAGGTTCTTCTGAGGAACTAAGGTTTCCAACTAAATTTAATACCCATTCCAACTTTGATTCAAGAGCTAGAAAAGATTGTCATCATGACCTATTTTTAGCCAGGCCTTAATTTAGGTCTCTGATGCCACAGTTAGGCATAAAACATTCTGTCTGGGTTTTATATCCCATACTGAGGTTTCAGACAGGAAGGTTTCTCCTTTAAGAAAAGGGACATGAAACAAACCTACCTTGTCCTATAATGCCTCCATATAGACCTCTGCAAAAACCCAGAATTTTCCAGAGAATGCTGGGAATTTAGGACATGGCATGATACAAAGCACTTTGCTCTTCCTCTTGGGCAGTCCCCCTCAGTCAGGTGACTCAAGGGCTGGCTGTGAGGATGCACATAAAAGGTCAACCGCCAGCTGAGTTGATTTAAGGTTACACGGATCAACTCTGTGTGTAAAATTTGTATCTCAAGGCTTGAAGTTCAAGTCAAACTCCCTAAGTAAAATAATTCTTGTCCTTTCCTTTATACGTTGCCTGTAAATATCTAGCTCCTGAAATGTTCTTTGGGCCAGTTTTGACATATTATAATTCCTCTAATATAAATAAGTAACTATAAATAAATGAGCAAATAAATAAATAATTTGATATGTACATTTTGCATTTGCCTGAGGGGCCTGATCTTTACCATTTGGAAAAGTCTACTTTCACAAGAGTTTAGAGTTTTACAGATTGATTTGAGAGAGGGATTGGGGTTTTGTTAAGGACTGAGAAATTATTTGAAGGAGAGAGATGCTGGGAAAAGAGAAGCAATTTGGACTGAGGGTAAAAGAAAAGAGGTTTAAAAAGGGTTAAAACAAAGAAAGCGGCTTTTTGGAAATATAAACCCCCTCTGTGGGTTTGGCCCCACCTGCCTTCCATCATCCCCACCCAGAATCAAATCTTTTGCTTCAGGAAGTGGCAGATTTTGGCTACTCAGGACATACCCCTCCCACCGGGTTTGTAGCAGGAGCTTGAGCCAGAAACATGGTGAGCAAGAGTGCCCCAGAAGAAGGGCAGTGGACAGATGCAAGGAATCTCAAGGATTTCCTTCCAAAGTTTGGCTGTCCTTGGTGGGGGAGGGGCACAAAACTCAAATTTCTCCATTATGCCTTTTTCTAACATGGAAGTGTCAGCAAGCTCCCGGGCTCCTACTTTCACACTTAAGATCAACTAGAAGAAATCAATCAAAGAGCAATACAATGGAAACGAGGGATGTAAATATCTAAAGGAAGCTGGCTCATAAACATGAGACCATGAAATCTGTAAACTGCACTTTTTGGGCTGTCCTTCCCTCCTTTCCAGTGCCTGTGAACCTGTCCTCTCTGTCACAGGCAAATCAGTACTTAGCCATTTGAGGGAACTAAGAGATCATTTGCGGATCTTGAGATGGGAGGTATTAGGGAAAGTTTTCAAAACTTTGGGTGCTAGAAGTTTGGGGGAGGGGAAATAATAGAACAGCTGACATTCATAGAGATCCTTCTGTATGTCAGGCATGTGCTAAAGAATTTACAACATGACTCGTTTACATCTCCGTTCAGTAGACAAAGGCAACTCATACTCTGACTTCACAGTTGAAACAATGAGACTGAGAGAAGGTACAGTTGGTCCCAAGGTCTCACGACTAGGAGACGAGCCCTCACAATGCCAACTCCAAAATGCACGTATTCAGAACAGCCCAATTTGCTCCATATTTACTGCCACCACCCTAATCTAACCACTATCATTTCCATCCTAGATGATAGGACAGGATGCAGCCTCCTAACTATATCCACTTTTGCCCCCCACTCACTTATTTCCCACAATGTTTTGAACCAAGTTTAAACTCTTCAATGGCTCTTCATTGCCTGTTAGGCGGTTCCAAGGTGCTGCATCCCTTGGTTCTGGCCCACCCTGCCAACTCCCTTGCATGCCACCATTCCCCATGCTCACCACACCCGGCTATACTGACCTTCACAAATATTTCTCATTCCGGAGCTCCCTCCTCTGAGGTCATCCTTCCCTCGGAAACTCTCTTCTCAGCTCTTACAGGACTGGCATAAACCATACTTTATTTCTCAGTGTAAATGTCACCCCCATAGTGAGTCATTCTCTTCCCTCCCCTCCTACCTCCTCCAGTCCTTAACTTCCTTTCAGTTGTTCATTGTTTCACAACACTTGTGAAAATTTGCTATGGTTTTAGTGTTTGGTTTTCTTGTTCCTTGGCCACTCATCCACTAGATGCTCAGCTCCATCAGGATGAGAGCTACATCTATCTTGGTCACTGTGGGATGCATATACTTATTGTACTACCTAGCTCATATTTTCCGCTGTTAGTGCTATGTGCACTAAGACATTTTGAGTTCCTAAGACTGAAAATTATAAAAATGATGGTACCTCCTATAGACAACTAAAAGAAAGAGCTATAGTAAAATTGAAATAAAATTTACGCATATAGTGAAATTAAATACCCTGTGGTAGATTTTTCTAATTGCTAAGTATTGGGAAAAGATAATTGAATCAGAACTTTTCTCATTTCTTTGGTGTCTCTGATTTGCTGGTAATCTAAGCCCACATATTTTCTGCCACTGGGTTACATACAATTGCCCAGGAGCTAAAAGGAAAAACTGCTTCAACATCAGAGCAAATGCTTGTCTTATCATGTAAATCTTTCTTAACAAATCTTTAATGGAACAGTGGTTGCTGTTAGCATTATACCTCTTTTCCATTGTAAGAACACTGAATCTGTTGGCATCTCTTTACACTTTCCCATTCCACATAGCCTGCAGTTCCTTAACTACTTACAGAGAAATTTGAATTTCCCAAATAAATTAACAGAAGGAAAATATGGAGAAAAGAAGTTCCATGTTTATATGTGTCAGAAAAGGAAGGAGAGAGAGTCTTTGAACAAACATGTAAGTGGCATACAATGTATGTACATGGTTATTATGCCTGGTGATAGCAGTAAACAAAAATTTAGTGACATGCCATGTTCTTCCATACCTAGGGCCCTGCATATATTTCCTTTGCTTTGTCTGAAACTTGTCTGCCCCACCTTGCATTCCCTCCAGTAATATCTTCCCTGGGCTCTCAGACTTAGTGACATCCTCCCTTTATATAGCATCAGAGCTTCCTGTAGTTCTCTGACATAGCCTTCAACTTCATTGACATACTGACAGAGTCTCACTTCCCTTTAGATTATAAGCCCTGTGAAGAGAGTGCACCTGTTATCTTATTTACAGCTATTTCCCTGTTACACATCAGCAGCTAGCAAGAAATATTTGTTAATGTATCAATAAATGAATGAATAAACTGGATTTGTGACCTCAGTGTGATTACAGTCAAACAGGAGAACAAGACAAAAACAAATATTTACCATTCAACATCATAAGTGCAGTAATAAAGACATGACAGGGGACAAGGGGAACATCAGTTCTAAGGCTAATCCTAGTATCTCTGAAGACTCCCTGAAGGAGGTGATGGATAAATATCTAAGTTTGAAGAGTTGGGGAAGAGGAGCGACTTCCAGAGGAAATGGAGTAAGCAAAGGCAAAAGTGTCCCCCTGCCTATTTAGGGTGTCATCAACATGATGTTTGGTAGCCTTCATGGAAGAGTTCTAGCATACTCACTTACCCATATTATTGATAAAGATATGCAGTGGGGTCAGAAGGGTATTATTCTTATTCTTAGTGAACTCAAGAAGACCTTGACTGCTTGTATTTAATGTTCTCTGTAAATATATAATATGTTAATAATCTCTTAAAGAGTAAAGAGGGAATAAACAACAATTTATTTGAATCCTCCCTTTTTGCCTCTTTTTTGGGGAGAAATCAGGACAGTGGCCTATCCCTGTGATACACTTCTATAAAAATCGTCATAGACCGCTGAAAGCTTCTCTGCAGTCCTAACAAGTTCTTAAAATAACCAAGTGATCTGAGTGTTTTTGAAAATATCCCTAATGATATGCTATCCATAATTATAGTTACTACAAATTATATTAATAATGGTATTAGCTGCTGCCCTGAGAGGTCACCAGTTTGATTCCTGTCTGGGCACATGCCTGGGTTGCAGGTTTGGTCCCTAGTGTTGGGGTTTGTTTAGGAGGCATCTGATCGCTGTTTCTCATAATGATGTTTCTTTTTCTCGATTTCTCCCTCCATTTCCCTCTCTATATAAATAAATATGTAAATAAATATAGACCAATGGTATTAGCTGATATTATTTGTTATTTACTTAAATAATTACACACATGAACTCTGATCTTCAAAACAACCCAGTGAAATAGGTACTGCTATTATGTCATATGATGAAGAAACTGAGGCACAGAGAAATTAAGCAGCTTACCCAAGGTTACTCGGAAAACAAACGCTGAAGCATGGACTTCACCCAAGCAGCCTACCTCCAGAGCCCACGCTTTGCAGCTTCCTCCCTTTCTGCTGTGGTTTCTCCTGAAAATGTAATGCTGCTTTGGCAGCCAGGACCCACACCCTGTGCTCTTTCAGACAACTCATAGAATTTAGAAGTCAAATTCTGAATTCTGAACTTCAATTCAGAAATTGGGAAGGTCCCAGGAGAGGTAGACAGCTTGGTCACTATTAGTACTATTGGAGAAGACACTCAGTACAAAATCAGCATTTCCTGAAGAACCCATGCATATTACTGGCAATGCACAAGAAGACTTTGAATATGCATGCACCGACACTTCCATTTTAATTGCTATGTATATTTAAAATATGGATAAGATAGACATTATGCTAATATGCATATATATAACTAAAATAATTATAATTCAATGCCTTTAAGTATATAACTAGAAAATAATATTATAATAATTTATATAACCATGAGTCAATGCAGAATTTGTTGATACATTACTTTATTGGTTTATTCATTCAGGAAATATTTATTGACAACTTAACATGGGCTGTCATGGTCCCTAAATAAAGAAAGCAAACCCTGTCCCTACAATCTTCAGAGGACCTGAATAGACATATCTCCAAAGAGGACATACATATGGCCAATACACATATGGAAAGATGCTTACCATCATTAATCATCAGGAGAATGCAAATCAGAATTACAGTGAGATATCACCTCACACCTGTCCAGTGGCTATCATCAATAAATCAATAAACAACATGTTGGTGAGGATATGGGAAAAAAGGGAAGCCTCATGCACTGTTGGTGGGATTGTAAATGGGTGCAACCACTATGGAAAACAGTATGGAGGGTCCTCAAAACATTAGAAATAAACTACTATATAACCCAGCAATATTTCTGAGTATTTACCCACAAATAACCAAAACACTAATTGAAAAAAAAGTATGTACCCCTAATTAAACTTTAATTTTTTTTGAATAAAAATTATTACAAATACAGGTGAAGTCTCTGCTTTATTTTTTTTTAAAGTGTGGTTTTGTTTTAAGTTCCTTTCTCTGGGGACATGCCTATTTTCACTACTGTTCTGCTGAAGCCACAAACAAATTTCATTTTAAAGTAACTAAGTAACAAGTCATTAAATAAAAGTAACTTCTACAGAATTAAGTATCCAAAACCTAATTAAATAATTACATATTATTAAATAAGCGTTGGTTGAGCCGCTGGATGGGACACTCCTTAGAAGGCCAGTGGGGAGGATTCTGCCGCCCACTCCTGGGCTTTCTCCTCTGCTTCCTTCCAACAGCTCCTCTCGGAAGACAGCGGAAGATCACCTACAGAGAAAAATACCACAAGAAATAAGATCGTCACAACCCACTCCTTTATGCTCCAGAACTTCACTTACATGGTGCTCACCATACTGGTACTTCTCCCCAAGGCTTCTTTGTGGCCAGCATTTTCCACGCAACCATTAATTGGCTGGAAGGCGATTTTGCTGTAGAAAGATAAAAGAGAAGAGCAGTTGGGGTGGGAGGGGATGAGATAAATGTAATACAACAACAATAAAATAAAATTAAAAAAAAGAATAAAATTAAAGGAAGTCCTTAAAAAAAAAAAAAGACAAAAGAACAACAAATAAACGAGGGACATGAAAAGGGACATCAGGGAACGTGAAAAATGAATAACAAAATGAAAAAGTCATTGAGAAATACAAAATATTTGAATACATTTAAAATGTGTGTAGCTTTGCCACGATACTATGCAGACAAATGATCTTATTTTGCTGTTTGTAACCAAGCGTGTATGTTCATTGTATGGGAAATGTAGGTTCAACTCTACACTCAGGGGGCTCTCGCCCCTTTCTCCTTTCAATGTAGTGGGTTGCAAACTCTTGGGGAAAATTCTCATCATCTGGTGGAAGTGCTATTTTAAGGCGATCAGCACCATGTCTACTGATAACTGTATAGACTCCATGATGAGGGCTAGCTAAGATTTATACGTATATAATATACAAATGGGAATAACTGCAAGAAATTCGTCCAACCAAAGAAAAAACTTCAAACAAAAAATGTCAACCAGTTATTTCATCTTTTTTTGCAGAGATTGACTTGTGGAGGAATGACCCTTCTCCTTCCTAGACCCCCCAACTGTCAATCAGGTAACAGTACCTTTTACGACAAAAGTGCCTGACCGCCAAAGAGTGATGCCGTAAAAATATTTGTGGCAAAGACACTTACGGCAGAAATCCCAGACAGCGAGGCTGAGGTGGAGGGCGTGCGGGCTGCTGGGGGGGTTCCGGCTCGGGTGGGGGCCGGGCCACCAGCTGCACAGGACACCGTGCAGCCTTTCCCTTGGTGAGGACCAGGCGGCAACGCCAGGTGCTCAAGGTAAGTTGTAACTCTTTTCGTGACGACCTACGCGCCTGTAAGTCGGTTTTGCCAGAACAAGGTCCTGGCCTCAAGGCCTTTTTCGGTGCAGGAAAATGTTCTCCCACATGTTGGTATTAATTACATAAGAATGGGTAGCAAATAACGGTAGCTAATATTTATCGAACACTTACCTATGTACTAGCTGTGCTTACACGCTCCCTACACCATCCTATTTCATTCTCAGGATGATGCGAGGAGGAGATTCAATGATTAGTTCCATTTCACAGGTGAAGATGCCTAGGTTCAGGGAAGTTAATTAACACGCCCCAAACCATATCGAGCCCAGATGTCTGGCTCCGAAACTCGTACTGATCCCATTTGAACCTATCAATAACCCTACAGGTTAAGAGCAAAGAGTGTCTCTCTTCCCTGGCAGAGTGGCAGAAAAATGTAACAGTTAAACAAGAGCAGATGTTAGTGTTAGAAGAGTCAGGTTTTAATTCTGGCTCTGCTATTTATTAGCTGTGTGAATTCAGGCAATTTATTCAACTCCTTAGGCTGTCCTCCGTTGTCACATTTTAGAGAACTTTCAATCTCTCAGGTCTCCCTGTCCCTGTCATTGCCGTTGTCATCATCATTATCAACAGATGGCATGTTTTTAGTGTTTTCTCACCTTAATTTTCCCCTTGTATCTGCAATTGCCATGCCACTCCTTTAATTTCTTGGATTAAGATGTGGATACAATGTCCCACTACTACTCAATAATAATAGTGATCATTTATTGTACACTTACTACATGCCAAGTGCTTTTAGTGCATTAGCTTATTCAATCTTTACAACTGCTGCATGAGATAAATACTATGTCATCTATAATTTATAGTCAGAAACAACTCACCTAGAATCCAACCCTGCTGATTTCACTTCCCTTTTTTCCCACCTACCACCCAGACTACCAGCTGTGTTGGAACCTCTGAAAGAGATTCATGAAAGTGGGATGGAGTTTCCTGCAGGAAGCGAACACTCCAGGTATTTGACGCTAAAAATGTTGGGAACTATCCATCAGCTTGTGCTGCTGAGAACCAGTCTTGCTCAAGGAACTTCTGTTTCCTCTGATCCAGCTTCCTGTTCCATGGGGTAGTGCCAATGGACTCCCAGCCTTCTTCACAGGGAGAGCTGGAAAAACAGTAAGACCAAGTGTTTCACCTGCAAGTAGAGTAGGGCCCAGGAAATCAGACTCCTGTTTTATTGCAAACTCCAGTCACTCATTTTGCTTTTTAACAACATGAAGTGGCTTTGAGTAAAAGATGCTATAAAGGCCAAACATACCTGGAGGGATCATAATCTTCTATTACATGACATAATATTCTCCATACTTGTTATTTTTTTCTGATTGGAAAATTTGATATATCTTTTTGGAAACCCATAGAAAATGCACCAATAGCTGAGCTGTTTAGCATGTAACAGTCTAGATGGCTTTTCAATTTAATGCCCTCTCTGTTCATGCCTCTACACCCTTGCCCCACTTTCCAAGACTGGGAGTTTATGGTAGGAGAGACCACAAGCATCCCAGAGGGGAGCAGCTCAAATTCACTGCCCTCCAGCTCGGTTCAAACATCTCCCCTCCCCCTTAGTCTGGTTGCTCTCCATTGGTCATTACCATGACAACCAGCAGCTGCCAGGGTAGGCAGCCTCTACTGCAGCAGGGGTGGGGCTGTGGGGGAGGGGGCAGGAGAGGAGGAGCCAGAGGAGGTGTCTGCTGCAAGTTCCTGGCTGCTTCTGAGCTCACCCCATCCTCCGAGAGGGAGGAGGCCCAGTGGTGATGCTGGTGCTGCTGCTGCTGCCTCAACCGCTGATACTCTAGTGGGGTTGGAAGGGTGGTTCCTATTTGCACTGTCGCCTCCTATTCGCACCGTCGCCAGCCAGAGACGTCGCCAGCCAGGGACAGAGGGGAAAAAAATCCCTGCAGCTGCTGCTGCTGATGTTGGGTTCCGAGGCTGCATCCGACACGGTCACGAGGAAAATGGATTCAGTTTGCATCTCTCCTTCCTTCCAGCAGCTTTTCCGGGTCTCAGCATGGTAAGTAGGAGACAGTGGAGCTCTCTGCTCTGTTTAGCTTGCTATTAAATGACCTGTGTCTACTTCTGTGGCCTGCACTTGAACAATGACTCTGAGTAGGAGAGGAAGATGTGGAGACAGTGATGGGGATGGAGAGAGGGGAAGGTCGCCAGGAAGAGAGAAGTAAGAAGGCGTTTGCTCCTGTTTTAAAAAAAAAAAATGGTGTTCTGATTTTATCTTGAACGGGGGTTGAATGCAGAGTGAGCCACTTGGTTCCTTTCCTTCCAAGCTTAGCAACAGAATCAGGGGGTGGAAAAAGCTAACAAGAAATGGATGTTATTGAGAAGAAGCGTTTCATTTGCAGCTCCCACAGATAGGGCTGGGCCTTCCTCAAAAACACCTTCCATGCCTCATAAGCAAACCTGCCTAATTACGAGACTGTTTTGCTTATTTCCTGTATTGCTTAGGAAAGGTGGCCCCATTTAGCATTCTATTCCATATTCTAATGTACTCTTGTTGAGAAACCATTTGCTGGGTACAGTTTCCTTTTTAATGCATAGATTTGATTGCGAGTATACAAATGTATAGTCTATGGATATGCATATCAAATATACACATGCTACTTAGCATTTATAGTGCATTTATGAAACATTCATATGCAGAACGTTCTTTGCAATCATTTTTATGAGTTATAAATGCCCTTGCACGCTTGGAGGTAATTGCATATTTTTGAAACTATGCTTGTGGTTTGGATTGATGTGAGATTTATTTTTGTTATTGCCCCTTAGTTTTGTTGTGACCAATTAGGACAGATGCCTCGCATTTAATCTGTATCATAGCCCTTGATGCGAATTTATAGCCTGCCTTTTTTCTTTATTTTTAATTAGGTTTGTCGGGGGTGATATGAGAGCCCTGACTTGACAATGATAGGAAAGGGAGGTGGCTTGTGGTATTATTTTGTGAACAGCATTTTGCCAAATGATTGGTGAAACAAATTAGCTTTCTTGAAATTCTAACCACCCCTGCCATGTTTGTGCCTTGTGTCCCAGAAAGCACAGGTGAGTTGGATGGTGAAATGCATTCGTTCTATTTAATAGTGCTGCTATTTTCTGTTCATTCCTTCAGTACCCAGGCACCATTTTAGAGTTCTCTCAAATGTTCTATTATGGATTTACGTCTTTAGGTGGTCAAATAGGAAGGTGGGATCATTTTGAAAAATCTACATGTTTCCTAAGTACCCTAGCCATTTCCAAATTAGCCTGCTTATACAATGAAATGAAATAGAGTAAAGCTCAGTATAAGAATGTGTGGCTTGTAGCCCAAAAAGGGGTGGGGGTATGTTGTAGTTTACACATGCTTGCTGGGATCTACTTGACCTTTCATTATGTCAAAGCTTTAAAGCAGCTCAGGACATTAAAGATGCCTGAGATGAGTAGGGTCCAGGCTCCATTACCACCCAGGATAATGGATTTCATTGAATTAAAGTCAGAAAAATCCTTGCAGGTAAAAGTGTGTTAGTAGCATTATATTCATCACATGGGCTAGTTGTATCCATCGATGTCATCTCTAACATATTGTCAATACAGACATTTTTTTACAGTGTAAAATACCAGTATTTTTGGTTTTAATCTTTTTTATTTTATTTTACCCATGGCCCTCCCTCATTTAAAATGTTATATATATGTTTGAATCAGGTTTATAGTTTAATTCCTCTGAGAATAAATATCTTATTTGTTTATATATGGGAAGGCTCTTCAGCAACTTAATGGAAAGAATGTGTTTAATATGCTTATGGCATGTCATATTATTTAGATTCACAACTCCATAAAGTCATGCTACTGTGTGCCTAATTATAACAACTATGTAAAGTCGAGCAAAGAAAGATACAGGGCTACCATGTCATTTCAAAATTTTAATACACTACATCCTGAATGTTTTAGTGATAACTTTTGACCTCCAAAAATTACAATTTCAGTATTTACAAGTACAATAAGCTTTATAGAATTAAGACATGTTATAGTTGACTCCGTTTTGTGCTTTGTTTTATTTCCTTTGTGTTGACTTTTCATTGGGATATGGTTTTATAGGTGAAGTTGGTACAATTTAAACTGAGGCAAATCACTGTAAGTCTTGGTCATGGAACTAACGGTCATACATTCAGCTCTGTGGTCAGACCCTGATGGGAATACAGGTCTAGATTTTGGTGTCACACTTGAGGTTACTTGGCTTTCACAGAAGAGACAGAAAAGTTAAGTGTGTTTAAAGGATTACAAATTGAACTCTTGAAAAAAGGAGAAGGGAACTAGGATTATTTCATTTGAAGAAAACTGAGAGATGACAGTTATAGGTTTCAGAAGAAATAAAGATTTGTACACAGGACATGACTTCTTGCCATTTTTTTGAACCTAAAATATGGTCAAGGAGACTCAACTCCATTAGGAAGAATGAAGATTATAAACACAAAACATAGAACTTCCTGATAGCAAATTCCGGTTGCCAACTGGGCAACCGGATACAGCAGTGCATTCTTTTTCATCAAAGCTTCTATAACTATGAGCTAGACATGGATTTATTTGGGATAGACTAGATTCTGTCTCAAAACCTTCTCTTTTTCTAAATTATCTGTCTGTTTAAAAATGTGCTTCAGTTATTTAACATCAGGTACTTCTAAACCAGTAACAGCAAAATTCCATTTCATAATGGGCTTTCAAATGACAGAATTGGGACATTTTTAATGAAGTCAATTGATCATCTGCACAAAGAAATGTACATGTCATCTTGTCAGGATGCAGGGAACTGAACATTGGCCAATTCACAAGAGTCCTTGTCCAGAAATGGTAGAATATGATGCCATATTAAAATTATTTCCTTCTATAGGCCTAATCTTAAAAAATGAAATGAGGTTTAGTGGGGTCTAGATACAAAATGGTTTAAGAGCCATCAAGTTGATGTGAGAAAAAAACAAAATGTATAAAAGGTACATTCAAATTATTGTTTATTTATTTAAAAGATTTTTAAAGTTTATTATTTCTAGAGAGAGAGGAAAAGAGAGAGGCAGAGAGGGAGAGAAACATCAATGTATGGTTGTTTTTCACCTGCCTCCAGCTATACACCTGGCTGGAGACCTGGCTTGTAACCTTGTTATGTGTGGTGGCTGGGGAATCAAACCAGCGACCTTTGGGTTCCCAGGCTGGTGCCTTATCTACTGTGCTACCAGCCAGGGCTCAAGTTATTGTTTATATGTACTGTTTAACAGCAAATGAATTTTATGAAGTATCTTTTTCTCAAGCACTATCTCAAAAATGCAATTCTTGTTGAGCTAGTAACAATTTTGACTGGTGTTTAAACTTTGGTAAAACTTGTCTTAATGGAAATAAAATGTACACATTATCTAATTTCTCACTTTATGATAGGATGTTCTTTATTTCTTCAAGTGACCTTAAACATATTTGTTTTTTTTTTAAGATTTTATTTATTTTTAGAGAGAGGGGATGGGAGGGATAAAGAGGAGAGAAACATTGATGTGAGAGAGAAACATCAATTAGTTGACAGAGGGAAGCATCGATCAGTTGCCTCCTCTATGATTCTGACCTTGGGACCTAACCTGCAACCCAGGCATGTGCCTTGACCCAGAATCCAACCAGCGATCTTTTACTTTGTGGGATGATGACCAGCCAACCCCAGGCAGGGCAAAACATATTTCGGGTTTTTTTTTTTTTTTCCAATGTATGGTTGCCTTTCACCTGCCTCCAGCCATAGACCTGGCTGGAGACCTGGCTTGCAATCTTGTTATGTGCTCTGGCTGGGGAATCGAACCAGCCACCTTTGGGTTCACAGACCGGCACCTTACCCAGTGTGCCACCAGCCAGAGCTCATATTTCGGTTTTATGTACATGCTTCAAGTCTCCATCAGGATGACTTAGAAAGTATCTGGGGAGACAAAATGGTTGTCTTCATTCCTCATAGGTTTATCAAAAGATTAACGCTTTCCCTCCCATAGTTGGAGCCTAAAGGAAAACCAAATTTATCATGGAAGTTTCCACATAACTCAATAGTGAGTTTTTACCGAAATAAATAAACTGGATTTATACGTGGGCATTATTCTGAGAGGTCATTTACAATTCCTCCTGTTTTCTCATCCCAACTATTAATCTTCCAACTAAAAATATGTTTTTAAACTATATGAATTAATCATTGGAAAAAAACTATTTGTATAATTCTTACATGACTTACATCCCTTGAGGATAGAAGATGTACACATGTGAAAGAGTTAATGACAAAAATAATATACCTTATGTTAATTATTACATCTTATATTATTAATGCAGTCTTTTGTGGTCTCAGCCATTTTACATTGTTTTATTTTTTCCTTACATGTCCACAAACTCTACCACTGTAATTATTTTAAATAAGTGGAAAGAGTCTCAGAGAAGATAGATTTGTTCAGGTTTGAGTTTGATAAATGGTCTAGCTGGGCTGGATTCTGAATCTCATGAGCCCAAATCTGCCACATTAGAAAATTTAAGAAATTATCTTGCCAATTTAAAATTTAAAGTATCAAATATAGTAAATATGCATTAGATGTGGCTCATCTTTATTTATTTATTTTTATCCTCAACTGAGGACTTTTTGTTTTTTTTCCATGATTTTGAGAGAGAGACAGAGAGGGAAGCATTGATGTGAGAAAGAAACATCAGTCTGTTGCCTTCTCACATGCACCTTGACCAGGGATGGACCCCACAACTGGAATATGTGCCCTATCAGGAATCAAACCCATGACCTTTTGGTCCATGGCAGTGTACCTACCAACTGAGCCACACTGGTCAGGGCTTTATTTGGATTTTTATTTTAATATTTCAGGTGCCATGATTTGTTCTTTGGTGATATCAAATTGGTTCAATAGACTAACCATATGTTTAAGGTTTCAGTCCAAAAAAGGTACACACAAAAATTATTTTGAAGAAAATTCTGTGCTATTCTGATATTTCAGAAAAGCACAGAAGCATTTGTCTAGGGAAAAATTAGAACTTTGTTGACCTGAGGTGTGCTTATTTTATGACCGAATATTCATTTTTAATGAGAGATTAGGAGATAACAGTTTTATTCTATACCTTGAACTTACTTATCTATATATCCTAAGCATCTCTCCACCTACATGTTCTTAAAAATAAAAATGACATTAAGTAATAAATAAGTGTGCATCCCTTCAACAACCTCCTGATATTTTCCCTGGACAAATACTTTTAACACTTTTTTTAAATATCAAAAGTGAAGTAAGCACCTTTCTTCAAAATAATCTAATTTTTGGTGTCTCTCTTTCTTTGCAAATGCCCTAGCATGTTCTTCATCTGACTGGTAATTCATTGCTGCCCAAAGAGCAAATGGCGTCTTCTGAACCATCATGCCACATTCATCAGCTTGCAGTGCAATGAGATCTGTCACACTAAAGGCATTCTGCTTTAAATCAATATTCACCACAACACTCAAAGATTGTCCCTCTTTTTTTGAAGGATATTTATTTATTTATTCATTCATTCATTTATTGGTCATCTTTTAAAGGCTTTTTCTCATTAAAAAAAAAAATACATGCTCATTGTGAGAAAAAATGATATTATAGAAATGTTTAAAAAGAAAACCACCCATTAGCCTACCATCAAGAAATAATTCCTCTTAGCACTTTGGAATATTTCCTTCTAGTTTTATTTTCCTATATGACAGTATAAACACAGTCAGGCATACAATTTCATAAATGGCCCATACTCTAAGCATTGTGTGGTAGTTCTTTTGTTACATCAATGAAATATGTCTCGACTAAAATTTTAATCTCTGTGGGCATTTTTGGATGATCCAAGATGTTTTCTGTCCCCTGCTTGGGGTTCTTTGCACTTTCCTTTAAATACTTCTTATGATACAGGAAGATCCTGCTGATTTATAGCAGCTGTGAGTCAAGCTTTTTTTTTTTTTCAGGCAACGTGAGATCTGTTAGCCAGACTTGCTGCTACCTATCACAATGGGCATTAAATTAACCTTGGTCATTTCTTGTCTGCTGATAATGAATGAGTTTTAAGCCCTGACAGTCAGTAAAGTCAGTCCCTGTTTGGAGCACTGGGAATTTCACCAGGTGCATGCATAAACAGTAATTAAGAAACAAAACAGATCCTCTTCAGATTCATGTTATTTTCTCCCAATATGGTGGTGGGGTTCTAAAGTCTTAACCTCTGTGGCCAGCTCAAGTCCTTTAAGAAAAAATATGTAAATGACATACATTAGCTGTCACATGACTTCTCAGACTAAACTAAGATATATTTTTGGTATGTGTATTCTTTAAACTGGCATATATTTTTTATTTCTTAAACATAATATTTAAATTTTTTATTATGGTTGAAATACAGTATCATTAGTTTCAGGTGTATAAAACAGTGGCGCTACATTTCTTATGATGTTACTACTGCAATAAGTCTATTATCCATCTGTCACCAAATAAAGTTATTACAGTATTACTGACTTCATTGCTTATGCAGTATATTACATCTCCCTGACTTATTTACAACTGGAAGTTTGTACCTATTACTCTCTTTTCACCATTTTTATCCATTCCTTTCACCCCTTCCCAGCTGTCAACCATTGGTTTGTTCTCTATATTGATGAGACTGTTTTGTTTTGTTTTAAAAGTGCATGAAGTTTTTAAATGAAAGCCCGCTCATAGACTCTTCACACTTTAAAATAGGAATAGTTGAATTCTTATAGTTTGCATTGGAGTTTTTTATATGACTCCTCGTAGAGGTTCGTATATATACTTATTACTCGCCATTCACTGTGCTTCCTTCATAGCATTTACCAAAGTTGTAATTATAGAGCTATTTTCTTACTTGATTTTCCCTACCCTACACTGGATTATAAACTCTATGAGGGCAGAAAATGAAAGTGTTAAGAACAAATGACTTGGCTCAACATATAATGTGCTCAGTAAATATTGGTTGACTGAATGAACAGATGGATTATCCCCTGGAACACTTCTGGCCTAAGATTGTGGAAGAGCTTTTCACTAGTACTTTGCACTGTTCTTATTGTTTTATTTTCACTATAAAGATAACATATTTGTGATTTCTCTGGATTTTAAATTGTGATAATAGAAACCAAATTTTTAAACATAACAATCACACTACTTGAAAATCCATCATTAAAAATTGTTTATTATATGCTATACCATAAGTAAGAAAAGCTGTGGATATTTTTTTTCTTCCCTTGTGATTCCTTTTTTTCTGTTTCAGAAGGAATTGCAAGTCAGAAATAATGACACAATTAATGGAATGCCTTAGGTTTCAGTGTACGTAATTTAGTAAAATAAATATGTAATTTATTATTAGCATCAAGTTACATGATACACGCTCATAGCTATTTTGCTATTCTAGAAATCCACCCTAATAAATTCCCTAATTATAAACAATTCATTGCTTAGTATCTATATCAGAAAAAACCAAGATGAAACAAATGCAGATAATAACCTCAAAAGATAGGTTAAGGCAGCATCTTGCTTTTATGAAAGTTTTTAAATCAAATATAAACAGTAATTTGGAAGAGCGAGTTATACCTGGCAAGTACAGAGAAATACTTCAAACCAATGGGAACAGCCACCTATCTTGGTGCCTACATTGCTGATATAGTTAAACTTAAGTGTGAGGAAGTCTTCATTTCCTTTCTTTTTATTTATTTACTTATTTATTTGTTTTAAAGATTTTATTATCTTTTAGAGAGAGGAGAAGGGAGAGAGGCAGAGAGAGACAGAGAGAGGCAAGAGACATCAATGTATGGCTGCCTTTCAGCTGCCTTCAGCTATGGACCTGGCTTGCAACCTGATTATGTGCCCTGGCTAGGAATTGAACTGGTGACCTTTGGGTTCACAGGCTGGTGCTATGTCAACCCTGCCCCCAGCCAGGGTCATTCCCTTTCTTTTTGTGGCATCTATATCAAGATCATTTACTGCCTTGCTTAAAATTCTGGAGTCTAAGTTTAGTTGATCCTATCTGGTCAGAAAACAATTCATTGGCATTATTTTCAAGAAGGATATTTTGCTGATATCATTGTGAATCTTTAAAAAGTCTTGACAGCATGTGCTTAAGAAAAGAGGGCGGTATTGTCATCAGCCTTCTGTTCCAGACTGGAAGTTTTCCCTGGGAAAATGCTATCCATTGTAACCACAGTGAAAATGTAAACCAAGCAAATGTTTCTCACCCACATTTCTTATCTGGCTCTTTCTTGTGCAGCATTTCATTTGGAAGGAGAGAGGTGCCTTCCAAAATTAAGCTAAGCTTGTCCCCGATAGTCATTACTGATCCATATTTAAGTCCTATAAACTATTCATAGATCAGATATACCCAAATGGAACACACATTTCCAAACAAAACAAAAAAAATTTAAATGTAAGAATACTGATGGAAACAACTAAAGAAAATATTTTAAATATGTACCATTCTGTAAAATTTAGGATATGGTGTCATTCTACCAACAAAACATTGAAAGAATAACAAGATAATTGATAACATTTTTATGTAACAACAATCAATCTGGGGAGTACATTAAAAATCAATACTGAATTCACATGAGAAGTCCTAAGATTCTAATTCTGCCAATTGGCACTGACAAGACAGAGGAGGACTTAGGTGTTTTGAAGATATTCTAGATCCTATGTTGCTTTCTTGTGAATTTCCTAGATGATTTGGATTATGAAAGTGGGTTCCCTGGATTCACTAGGATTTCTCCATCATCTGTTCTGCTCCAGTTACCTAGACGCAGAGGAAGGAAATCCTCCTGCTTCATTGGCTCAGCTTTATCCCCTGTGCCTCTTAAGGAGGAATTAAGTGTTAGTTAGTTAACCATACAATGAAGTTTGAATTGTAGAAAACATGCAGGCTTTTTTTCTGAATTAAGAAAAACATTTGAATTATAACTTATTTTCATTTTAAGATACTTCCTTTAATAAAAGCATCTACGAAATTTGGAATTGATAGTATTTTGAGCCAGGTGCCTAAAACCTTAGTCATCATTAAAAATAAACCCTCATTAAAAAAAAAAAAAATGAAGTACCCAGGACCCCTTACCCTTAGTCAGTTTTGCATTAAAGGAACATCTAGCCATCTTGCTCTTTTCTTAGTTAGATTGTACATAATTTAGGCTCCACAGAGTACAGTGCTATGATCTGAAACAAGAGAAAGGAAAATATCAGCCAACAGGGGAACTGATTCTTCCACCCCTGTGCGACCTTCAGGTTCTTATCCTCCATAGAGCCCAGCCTTTAAATGCATGCTTAAACTTGCCTGATTCATTCGAATGCTCCTATCTGGATGGATTTGACTACTCATACTTCCCTGTCTCCTCTAGCTGTGGTATATGATTTTATATTTTTCTTCTTCCCTTCTACTTAATGGTTTTTTGAAGTCAACCCTAAATGGTTTAGTCACGGTCCCTGGAAGGTAGTGAAGAGACAGGATTAATATTTCTAGTCAGTCACTGGTCATTTGCTTGCTGTATTTTTCACAAACATTTGTGTAGTTTGAAAGTATTAACAGTCTAAATTTATTTTCTATAATCCTCTTGCTTTGAAACATCATTGTTTGGCTGTATAGTGAACAGTAATCTAAGCAGAATTGATCGTTATCTGCTCACACAGGGCACGGCACCACCACTTACACATTCTTGATGCCCTTAAATGCTAACAGAGGGAGCTTCGGGACTGAGAGGAGCTGATGAAATAGAAGAAACATGTTTTGTTCAGGAGACAGTAATTTTGCAAAGCAACACTCTCTTGGGTCAGTTGGAAAACATTTTCAGACTTGATGCTAACTCATCTCTATTATTGAGAAGAATTGAGGCTATCCATAGTTTCAAGTTATCTTCAGAATTCAAGTAAAGCAATTTATTCCAACAACGAATGGGATAGTTTTGACCTTACTCACAAGGCTCTCTGACATGCTCCAATTACAACAAGTATAAAAAGAAGAAAGCAGAATGGCTTACTTTCTTTTTCTAAGTTACCCAGAAAAAGAGGGAAACGAGGTAAATTCTTTGAGCATCTATTATGTACCTATTATACTGTTTTCATCCATGTCCATTTTTGCAATCCTAACAACAGAAGCATCATTCTTCCCACATTGCAAGAGGAAAAGGAAGTGCAGATTCAATTATCTAGCTAGAGCCATTGAGTTAGGGAGTTCAAAGTTGCGATCAAAGTCTGGTCTGGTTATATAGAACAGTGCTTAAAAATTGAAACCTTGTGGCCTGGACTCATCTCCTGTGTAAGTGTTTCTAAACAACAATACATATGACATATTTTGAAAATATTTAATATTTTAAAAAACATTTTATCCAGAAAAAGGTTATAATTTTGATATTTCAGAAAACATCTGCGTTATCTGTCTCCTCTTAGAAAATAAGAACACCTGGCATCATGAGGCCTGCATCTCCTCATGGCAAACACATCTGGAGGTTGTAATGGATAGTCTTCTGGGTGGGCATTATGCTCTATGCTGGTGCATTCTTGCCTCCCAACTCCCCTGTCCCCTCACTCGATCAGCATGAATTCTTTGGGCCTTGAGACAGTTGGTGTTTTGACCACTGTTTTAGCACATTTTCATTCCACTGCAACATGTTATTTCCCATTTTGTTCTCCGTGGAAACATTCAGATTTCAGTAATATAGAAGCTGAAAATGGATGTAAAAAATAACCCAGTACGTGAGCCTTTGATGAAAATGAACTACCTTTGTGAAATTTAATGCTGTTGTTCTGGTTTGGGGGAACTCATAGTGACATTGTTTGACAGCTGCTTTGGATGTTTCCTCTTGTGCCCCATCAATTCTTTATTTTGTCTCTTTTATAACTAGCAAGCTAAAGCATTTTACAAACAATATGTTTATTTTACAAGTTACAAAGTACTTTCAGAATCTCACAAACATATAGAGAAATTCATATAATATGTTTATTTTATTATATTACATTATGTTATATTATATATAATTATCCTCAGGGTAAATAAAGTCCAGAGAGTCTACCTGTATTCAATATCACTTAACCACTAAGTGAAAAGTATAGAATTCCAATCTGGACTCCTTTACTTTAGAATTAAAAAAAAAAAAATAAGATGCTGACCCAAACAACCACAGGATCCATCAGTGATGTGCATCAGAGCCAAAGAATTATGATATGGTCTGGCCTGGCCTGGCCTCTAAGTTCTAACTCAGGCACTGAGGTGGCTCGGGTGTTTTAGTTATCTTCACCAAGTCCTTCCTTTCACATACAGCTAATGGGTATGTGAAAACCAAGAACTTTTGTGCAGGGTATGAATAAATAGTTCCCACATCTGTATCATTATTATCATTACCAATTCCGTAAAAATCTAAGTGAAGTTCTTCAAAATAAAAAGCATTTATAGACTCCAATTATAGGCCCTACTCCCTATCCAAAAGGAACTTAGGTTTTTAAAAGGACCAAATTTAACTAGAATATTAACACATTTAACATTGACATGAACTGTATATATAGCCCCATGGTTCCCATCAGAAGCCTTTGTTGTTGAGAATTGACCCCTGTGTTTTTTAACTAATGGACCTAAACTTACTAAGGTGTATGTTGAGGACCATGGCTTTGAATCAGAATTCACTTCTTTCTTTCTCTTCCTAAGTTAGGCCTTTCAACTGAGGAGCCAAATACAATAATATTTACATTAGTAACTAGAGATTATTGAGACACATCAACCTATTTTTTTTTTTTTTTTGGTATTAAATTCAGCTTAAAAACTAAGAAAAAAATTTCAAAACATATTTGACATATTAGTTGTTGTGTGGCTTTTCTTTTACTACACTGCCTAGGTGCAAAGCCTGGCACTGAAGTCCTTGTATACCTTGTACCAATATAGTTTTTAGAAGGGAATAGAATACCTATTTTATGCATAGCTAAACTAAGGTTTACTTTAGATAAAGCAATTTAATTCTTACTCAAGATTGTCTAACTAATGACTGATAGAACTAGATTCTGAACACTTTGACACCAAAGTCACTCTTAACAGATGAGCTACAACACTTTCCTGTTAGGAAAACTGGCTTGTGCTCCTGGAAATTAAAGTAAATGAGGAGAAAGGTGCATGTATACTTAATATTATTATTGTTAAATGTCAGTCGAGATGCCAGGCTTGCTAAGTGAAGGATATCGACACTCTGCTAAAATGTGCATCCGAGAACAAAGTCCCCATAACCACAGTTTCCTAAGTGAGGAAAAAAATTAAGGAGCCAAGTGAATCCTAGTCCTAAAATAAGGCATTCGGAGATTTTGTGTTTAAATAACTAGTAATAGATCATGTGTGAGTTATGTGTATTTGTATAATATAATACAGAATTTTCTTTCTAAAACAGATATTTAAAAAGGAATTAAATATATTTTAATAGAAGAAAATTACCTAATTACCCTTCCTACTTTTCAAGCAATACAAAAGCAAGAAAACATTTTGTTTTATGTTTATGGCAGTTTTTTTTTAAAGATTTTATTTATTGTTTTTAAAGAGAGGAGTAAGGAGAGAGGCAGAGAGGGAGAGACATCAATGTATGGTTGCCTTTCACCTGCCTCCAGCCACAGATCTGGCTAGACACCTGGCTTGCAACCTGGCTGGAAATAGAACCAGTGACCTTTGGGTTCTCAGGCTGGCGCCTTATCCACTGTGCCACCAGCCAGGGTGACAGTTCTTACATTACGAACATTTCCTGTACGTCTAAAGAGATGCAGAGAATAGTTTTACCAGAATTTCACCTCTAGAAAATATTCCCAATTGCAAAGTAGACTGAGCAGCACAAATTCCAGAACTTAATGTCCTGAATACTTGTTTCTGTGTTCTTATAGCTTCTTCCATGGTGCTAAATTCAATGCAACTTAAAAGAATTTATTGTTTAAATCTTTCCATGAAGAGCAGGAGTTTTGACAAGAATAGGTTTTGGTGAGAAAAGGTTGAAACCTTGATTTGTTTTTCTCTATACATGGTAAGTTAATTGTGACCTATCCCCACTTTGGAAAAAGGGAAGCCCTTTAACAGTATGCTGTAGAAAAAAGTTTAGTGACATAGAAAAACATGTAAGATGTGGCTTTTAAGTTAATAAAAAGCTCAGAAGTCAAAAGAGGCAATTTAATGCCAACATCTGTGTAAGTTTTTGAAGGACCAAAATGGTGTACATTGAAATTATCAACAGAAATAATTATTTCTGGATGGTAAGTTTATGAGGAATTTTTAAATTGAGTGATGTTTTTCAAATTCACTAAAATGTGGTTTCCTTATTTCATTAGCAAACTGCGGTGAATGTTTTAAAATTGAAGTTTTTGTCATCAAAAGTTCAAAATCATCCACAAACCCAAGTATTTAACTATTTGGAGTGACTGTTCAGGGCTTCTAGAAGATGCGCGTTTTGCTCTCCCCATGCCAGAGGTTCCAGCTGGTTTCCATAGGCAACCACAGTGCCCCGATGAACCAGGGAGAGAAAGAAGAGGCTGGGAAGATGGGGTGCAGGCTCTCTATCCATAATCCCCATCGGCTACCCTCCTAACACTTTCTGAAACAGTTCCTATCCCAAAATTGCTTGAAATCCAATGATATAATTGATATCATTAATATTTTGTATGCTCAAAATATCTGATTTCTTTAAAAGCTAAAAATGTCAAGTTTCACTTGGAGATTCATCATCTTATTTTCATCAGCCGCCAGTGGTTTTCGTTCTCAGTACTTGTTAGGATCAGGGTTAATAAGACAGAAATCCAGACTTAATTCCATGTGATTCAGTCACAATTCATTTTTACTGAAGACCTCACAAAAAGGGTAATTAAATGAGGGCAAAAATCCACACACATTATTCAAAATTCTGACTTTTTTTCCCATTCAGGGGTAGACACAGTTATCCCACCATGAAGGACTTAACTCTTGCCATGAGTTAAGAGTCTTATTTTAGCTAAATTATAGTTGTTCTTCACTGAAGAAATATAACCAAAATGTGAATGATTTTTAGTGACTATTTTCTGTTGCTATATAGTACACATTTTAACACCATACATTAGATTGTATATTTTTATACAATCTGACAAAACCCATTTCAATGGATAAATCTTAAAATAACTCATATACCTTATTTCTTACGTAAATTCCTAACCAAAGGTCATCTTTTTTTTTTTTCTTTATGACATCACCTGGTGACCCTGTTCAATTAGAAACTAAAGATGTATTTTAACATTTTAAATAAAAAAGCAGTGGAATTTATTCTTTAAGCCAAATGCAGGTGAATATTCTTTACATGTCTGGTTCTGGTTTTAATACAAAGAAAATGAAGTTTAAAAGTCATTCGAACCCCTACAGCGTGGTTTTAAGTTAGGTGTATGTGTAAAGGAGTAGAGAGTGGGGAACAAAGACTCAAAGGTGCAGTGAGAAGCAGCAGCATTTGGACACCAAAATTATGCCAAGAGACACGAGGCCTTTATCAGAAAACATAGGAAATTTACAAGCTGGGTATCAAACATGGGAAAATCTGCACAAGAAATTTAGGTTAGGAATATCGATCAAGAAATGTGAATGAAGAAAAACAGTAAATTCACAGATATTGAGTGTATTTGCCTGAAAATAGGAGTAGGGGGTGGTAGGAGGGCACTGTAACCTCCCTCCCTTTCAAGTGAAGAAAAGAATGTTACTAGTGAACAGAATCAAGCCACAAGTAACATCCTTTTTCAGAGAATAAAGCACCATGTGGGTTTAAAAAATAAAATGAAACCATACAAACAATTCACTCTGCAGCACAAATAGTTTGCTATGCTCCGAATTTCATATGCTTGAGTCTTTATCACTTGGGATGTATAAGAAAACATATCAGTGTTCTGAAGAGGAAATTAGAAATGGCTTTCTAGTTTTTTTTCCCCCCTTTAAACCGTTCCTAGTATGTGAATCTAATGAGACCATATATGCACAGGAAGTATTGGAAGACGTGTTAGATACATTGATTCCGGTAACAGTCAAGGGACTCTTTCATTATTGTTTTTATTCTGTATTTAATACATAAAAGTAACTCAGAAAATGAGGAAAAATATAAATCCAGAGGTCACTGTTTAATGAGAGTATTGATCCTGATTTGCCTGCCTTCACTTTGGTGTTTTTTCCTTCTTTGATACTCTGGCCTCAGTTTTAAATAATCTGTAATTCTGCCCCAGCTGGTGTGGCTCAGTGGTTGGAGCATCCCCCCCTAACCAAAAGGTTGCAGGGAGATTCATGGTAAGGGCACATACTTAGGTTGTAGGTTCACCCCTGGTGGGGGCATGGGTGTGGGCAACCCCCAAATGCATCTACATTTCTTCCTCTCCCTTCTGTCTCCCTTTCTTTTTCTCTCTCTCTCCCTTCTTTCTCTTTCTCTCTCCCTTTCTCTCTCTCTCTCTCCCTCCCTCCCTCCCTTTATCTGAATCTGTCTTTCTCTCTCCCTACCTCCATAAAAAAAGCAAATGAAAATGTCCTCAAGGGAGAATAAAAAAAATAATCTGTCATTCTCTCTTTCTCCCTCTGTAGTCAAATGCTACTGAGGCAAGAAACCTTTTCATATTTTAAATTCTTCATTTCTTTAAGTAAAAAGGAAATCTTGGGCTTTATTACCACCAAGAAGGACCCATCAGCTATAAATGCATTTATGACTCTCTGGCTGTCCACCATGGTTCCTGGCAGTCCTGTGTCATAATAAATGCTTCCCAAGGTAGTAAATCATCAACTTTTTGTTACTTTTCTCTTTCACTGTGTTTAAGAGTGTGTGTGTGTGTGTGTGTGTTAGCACACGTGCAAGAGAGAAGAGAGAATGTTGCCATTCAGTTCAGCAAAAAAAGGTCATTAAACCCAAACCATACATCTAAAAAGCTATATAATATGATACACTGCTGAGCTGATTAGTCCAATGCATAAGGTATTGAGTCTACTTTTTCTTGATTTCAGCCAGATCCATAAGTGCTGATGTTCAAGGTGATCGACAGAGATACTGTTGAGAGGTTTTTCTGGCTAAGTTAAGGTCACATTCATTTATTTTTAAGGACTCTTTCCATTCAACATTATGCGTGCATGGTGAGTAGACCCCTAAGGCAGGAGCGTTCTTTGCCTTAGAAAGTATTTGCTCTGGCACATTCAGAAAATCACTTTTTAGATTTCTCTTTTTAGAGGCCATGTTGGAAGCCGGCTTGCCATATGTGTAATGTTTTAATCAACATATGACTATAGCTCTGCTTGAAAGAAGGAAAAAATTAAATGGAAGTGTACAGGATTTTAAAATTTTTTTGGTTCTCTCCCATTTCTCAGGACACCTTTTGCTGTTGTATATTGAGGCAGTAGAATTTCTTATAAAATCAGAGACACCCTTGACTTTGGCAGTTATTCTTTTCCAATTGCAACTTTTTTTTAGGGTAACCAAGTGTGACCAGTGTAAAAGCACAAAACTGGCATTCCAAAATCCTAACTTTAATGTAAATTAAAATAATTAAGAACTGTAAATATATGCAGGAAATGAAACCCCAGGACTTAGATAAGCTAAATGAAAATCAGCAAAGCTGTCCTGCCAAGTTTAAAGCTGCAGTGAAGGAAAACCACGAAACCTGGTCAAGCAAGCCAAAGTGATTACGTTGCCACCATCAATAGGAAAACAACCAAGCTTTCTTGATGGTCTATGTACTAATACTTATGCAAATTAATATGAGGTCATTTCTCTTTTGGAAATTATGACCCATGTTGCTTTATATTCATGGACTATTTTCTTAATTTAAAAGATGAATTCTGATAAACCATTAATGTCATTTATTAGTACTTATTCAGTATATACTTACAATGCTATCCTTCTTAGTCATTCTGGTTATTTTTGAATGTATCCATTATGAGCATGAATTGCTCTCTCCGTACGTTTATAGATAGGTTGAGGAGTTTCATTTATCACTTTTGTTTTATTTTATTTAATGTCCTTATCATTCATTTGTGTCTTTGCTCCCTGTCCCTCCGGACCCCTTCCTTTCCACATGCTTTTTTCTCAGCTTGCTGCTCTATGTTACATACCCTGGACCCCCAGAATGTAAGATGAGTCATTGATCAGCAGAGGAGTTCAGTGTACTCTAATCTTCCCTTGTCTGATTTCCTTTCATTCTTGTGACCACTACCGCACTGTTTAGTGCATAATTGTTCTCCTTGTTTCAAATGTTCTCATTTCATGTCCACAACTGGATTGAAAGGCTCTTGAAGAATTTAGTTCTTCTCCTTTTTCCAGAGGTGGAAGGAAGCCTCTATTTTATGAGTGAATCCCGTACATACGTCATGTACTGGTACTGGATGGGTGTTTGCATGTTGTCTCAGTTAAGCGTGATAACTACTCTTATTAAATCGGTATTAATATTCTCATATGTCATGGGAGGTCACTAAGCTTAGAGAGTTTGCCTACTTTCCTGAGGCCAGAAAGCCATTAGTGTCGAAGCTGTCCGCCTCTGGGTCTCTAAACATTTTTCTTTTTATTTCAACAATAGTCTTAATAGTTGATAATAGGTCACTTAAATGTGGTAGCTCATTTATAATCTTATTTAATTTTTTGCTTTTCCATACTCTTGCTTTGTTGACATAGTCAAGGGAATGGTGGAAACATTAAACATAATCAACTTTTGGTTATTTGTTTTAACATGGTCTCCTCTGCTCCTGCCAAGTTTTTCTTTCTCTCTTGGTGTCTTCTCCAGATATGTTTTCCAGTCCCCAAGACTGCATTAAACCTCAAAGTGCCCACTTCATTCAACTGCTCCTCTGTCCCAGAAACAGGGTTAAAGACATGAATACGTGGCTAAGCTCTATTCTCTGTGTGAAAAAAAAAATCAAACAAACATAGCTTCTCTCTGAATTTGAGATTCCGCTCAGCCTCTAAATTAAAAGATTCTCCCATCTGCAGGGACACCAGACTCCCGTGACAAAAGGCCGTGAGGAGGAAGCAGCCATTCCAGACTAAATTCCCCGCAGTGCTTCTAGGATGCTCAGAAGCCCAAGTAACCTGACCCGGCAGGAGCCAGCACAGCAGATGGAGAGAATGCTGAGTAGGGAAAGGCTCTCCTTCAGCTATGGGAGCTTAGCAGGAAGCAGGAGACAGCCTCATTAGCTGCCCCCAAATTAACCATATTTATACAACTCTTGCAACAGTACTGACATGTAGAAAGACTGTAGGTGTTTTTTAACTCCATGAAGAATGAATACTGGGACTGGTGTACAGAATTATTCATCATCAGAAGCATATGTTGTCAAATAGCGTACCCTGGTATTTTGCATATATCAGAAACAACGATATAATTTGTCAGCTCTTTTCTTGCTGTGTAACTGATGAGAACACATTAAGGAGCTTTTTTTTGACAACGTGTTACTTTTAAAAAATTCTGTTTGCTTTATTTATTTTTATTTTATTTTTTAAAGAGTTTATTTATTATCCCTAGAGAGAAGAGAAGAGATAGAGGCAGAGAGGGAGAGAGACATCAGTGTGTGGTTGCCTTTCACCTGCCTCCGGCCATGGCCCTGGCCGGAGACCTGGCTCGCAACCTAGCTATGTGCCCTGGCTGGGGAATCGAACCAGCCACCTCTGGGTTTGCAGGCCAGCACCTTATCCACTGTGACACCAGCCAGGGCCTTTGTTTACTTTAAAACAGATGTTTAGCGACAGAAGAAGAAAGATTCCTTTGACCCCTCATTTAACTCTTCTATCACTTATATTTCGTTCCAACCTGCCTACCGTATACGCGTGGTCACATATGTATAGAATTACATATTAGAATGCATATGCCTTTGTGTAGGGCTTCCCACTTTTCCCAGTCAAACAGTGTCCCTGGACCTGTGGATCCTGAATCCCATCCCCTCTCACCTTCTCAAGGCCTTTTCTCCTACCTTGTACTCTCTTCCTCCTGAATCCTCCATTGCTTTCTCTTAACTCAGTTACCATCAGCAGCATATAAATATGCTCATGTATCTCACATCTTATAACATTTTTCTTCTGACCCCAGCATCCCTTTTAATGACTCTCCCAGTTCATCAGTCTGCCTTTCACAGCAAGAGTTGTTGAAAAAGCTGTTTCTCAGTGCTGCCCACACCAGCTGGCCCCACACTTCCTCCTTACCTCTCTCTGGATGGGCTTCCATTCCCCCCACTCCACTGAGGCTGCATTTATTAAGTCCCCAAAGACCTCACAATGCCACATTCTAGGTATTTAGTCTTTTTTTTAATCTTGACTTTTTCTTAGCTTGACCTCTCAGATAAGACTGTTGATTAGTCCCTTCTTATGTTTTTTCCTTCATGGCTTCTATTATTATACACTCTTTAATGACCTCTTCTATTTCACTAGACTTTCTTATGCCTTGTTCCTTTTTTACTTTCCACTTCTAAGTATTTGGGTCACCAAGGCTCAGTCCTAGATCTCGTTAAGCTTTTGTCAATGTAAGAAACGTTCAAACCTGGAGGGAATTTTTCAGTTTACTTGAGCCAAACTGATGACAATTGCCAGGAAGCAAAGTCTCAGTGGATTGAGAAAAAGCTCTGAAAAGTGGCAGTTTTAGCAATTATTTTCTCCATCATAATCAAAGGGAAAGATGTACCAGAGTTACATGAAATTCATACATGATAGATTAAGGAGGCAGGACAAAGAAAAACTGGGGAAATCTCTGGGATTGGGTAAAACATAATAGGAATAGACACATTATGTTTTACATTGGTGGGTATAGGATAGTTAAGTCAATAATTAACACAATAAAAATAACAATGAGGGGATTTGTGGTCTCTGCTTAGGTGGTTGTGCCCTTTTAATCCAGGAGGTCTGGATTAAAAATAAATAAATAAAGGGACATTACCTTGACATAACAAAGCATATTATCCTAGATGCTAAAAGACAATAGACAGGCCCAATCAAAGAAAGGCTGCTCTTTGTTGAGAAAAATACCAGCCTAGGACATGACTAACCGCAAAGCTTGCTTTTAGTTAGGAAGTTTAATTGCAGACCAGCCTCTGTGGTTACTTGAGTTCTCTGAGTTGGTAAAACTGCCATGCAGGCCTCCCCTTGAACTTGTCAGGTTTAGCGTGTGGCCCATTATTCATCCACTTTCTAGTTACACTGTCTCCAAGTAATCTCATGCATTCTTACCTATAGGATGGCAATTCTTATTTTCAGTCCTGACTTCTGGGAAGCCCAGACTCATACTCAGTTACCTACCTAACATGTCAAAGGATGTGTGTTCTAGTCTTTCAGACTTCATAGGGACAAAGTAGAACTCATCTTATGTGCCTGTCGCACTCAGCACAAACTCATCCTTCCTCAGTCTCCATCTTATTTAGTGGCATTGTAAGCCAATTGAGTTCTTTCATTGCCTGATATCCCCACATCCAATCTTGATAATCCTGTTACTTTCACCTTAAAACACTCCCTAACTTGGTCTGCTTTTCTATGTTTCTCCCTTTCCAGTTAAAACCACCATCCTTTCCTGCCTGAACCACCTCAGTAACCCTTAGAAGGATTATGCGTTTTCTCCTTCTTACAGTAAATTCTGCTCACAGAAAACAGAGCAATTCTTTGAAATATGAATCAGACTATGACTTTCACTTCAAAATCATCTGATAAAGATGAACTCCCCATCCAAGTTTACATAGCTCTACAAATTGACCTTGGACACCTCTATAATGTCATTTTCTGCTAGTTTTTTCTTTGCACACCTCACTTTCTGCACCCTACTCAGACATTGTCACACACTCTTCTATAACTGTTTAGGTGAAATTGTAAAATTGGGAAATAGTAGGCAACATTTTGGTTATTCCAGTACTTTTATATTTGCATTATTGGCCTAATGACATATTAATTGGAGGAGTCAAATTTCAGGGACCCATGTTATTTCCTGAATCTTTACTAAACTGCTCACGTTACTGCATCTGACTCTTACCTGAATAAAGTCTGTGAGGAAAACCTTTTAATAGATAAATTTGTCCTTTGAAAGTTAAATGGCACGTGATACAATTTATGCTTCAGTTAAGAAAAATTATGGCTTGTATTATCATGCATTTCACAGGAAAGGAAGCCAAGGTCCAGAGGTTACTACCTGACTAGGCTGAGGTTAATTGACAGAGGCTAGATTTTACCCAGGCCTTCTGACTCCCAAAGCCACTGGGATGCTATTCCTGACTTGGTTGACTTGTCTCATGAAATCTGTAACCTCTAAAAGGTATTCACTAGACTTTTATAAAAATTTAAAGACCAAGTTTAGTCCTGTGGGTAGAGAGGCTAAGAAGATATCTCCCCAATGCCACATAATACTACTCTGCTCTGCTACTCCAGTTGGGAAATGATCTGTGGGTAGTTGTATTCTTCACCCCAGTGGCTGCTTCTGTTGCCTTGCCTTTTGGATTCTACAGTTTTTGAGAGTAGTATTTGCTATGAATGGAATGGTACCTGCCCTTTGCTTCATGCCTTTTTAATTCACAGGGACTCATCTTTTTCTCTACAAAAACCAATTTCCTTAATCAGATGGCATAAATTATAGCATATATGTCAAATTCCACTAATGTCTTCCTTATAAGAATTAAAGTGGCATAATGTAGGAAAGAGGCTAAGTATTTATTGAGTGCATATTGTAAATGTGACAGCATCCAGCACAGTTACCTGAACACAGGAAGCATCTGTTATTGTTGCTTTTTCTGGTCTTTTTTTCACCTCCCTACCCTCTGCCCTTCTGATGTTTTGTTCGCTGTTGCTCATCCGTGTTAACAGATGGCAAATTCTAGAAACAGCAGCTACCACATGGGAAGAGTAGAGCGTTGACTATTTATATTGACAAGTCCTATTGGAGGATGCATGTGTGCAGCGCTGCAGTTCTTTGGTGACTAAATGACAGTTGATGCCTGTGTACCCTCTTTTCCTCCTCTAGGTGCCTGCTCTCTGTTTACCTGGCCCCAGTTTTCCTTGGGTGGGGAAGACACTGGCAACTGTCTTCAAAAGATTTATTTGATCTTATTTCTAAAGCTTTTTCAATTCCTTGAACAAAAAGAGATACAAACACAACACATCACACTGGACATGCTCTTTTGTTTAGTGTTTTATAACCATGAGAACTTTTCCTGAACAAAGCCTTTGTGAATAGTTCAGAAGGCAAAGCACAGGGTAATCTGGCTATTGTAATCTCAGCACGTACCTGGTACGAGGGTGAGGGTAGGGGCTTCCCTGTTGTTTCTTATTGACCTTTACTAACAAAGTATTTCTCCTATAAAGACAACATAAATGCAAATTGTCTTTGATAGGATTCTTCTCTCTGAAACTCCAGCAATTACATAAAAATAAAAATTAATTCTTTCAAAAAATGTATTGAATTCACTGTAGTTGCAGCATTAATAATCAATCACAGTGACTATTTTTTTAAAAATATTTAAATATTCATAATGGACCTGACCCCCTTGCACTGATAGACTCATCTGTTTATGGTACTTTTAACTAGATATTTGTAAGTTATCTATGTTCTTTTTTGTTAAAGCAATGATAGGATATACATACATTTAAATTAATTAAATGATCTTAGTTCTCATTGTGGGTCCCCAATTAAAATATGTTCAGTTTACTAATATGTTAGTAGGAGTGAATGCTGACTCTCTAGCCATTAAATATTTGTACATAGACAAGTTGTAAAAAAAAAAATTACCCAGCCTTGGTTAGTTTCAAACAATTAACAAAAAACATTACAGAGGCACTGGGAAGAATAATGTTTCATTTCAGGTTAAACTTTATTTTATTTTAAACTTTATTTTAAACATCCATATATAAGTATAACTCTTGTTGGTGTTGCTGTTGTGTTTTAGGTCTTTATTTTTTCTCAGTCCTACACTTTACCTGGATACAGGTGATCTCCCCTTTCTTGTAGCTCCTACATCTATGACTCTAAGATAAGTTTATATATTATTAATTATTTCTTGGACTTCTCAACTTAACATCCATGGACCTTCCCTAATGTCCCAAATTTCACACCAACACCTACCCAGTTATTCAAGCCTGAATCCCTAGTGTGCCCATGATACCTCTCCTTCATCCCCTTAATTAATCCATTCTAAAATCAGGTTGATTATCCCTCCACAACATCTTTATGCATTCTTATCTTCCTCTTCATACTCACTACCAGTACCCACGTTTAGACCATCACTATCTTGTCTTGATTACTTCAATAACCTTTTAACGGGTTTTCTAGCATTTGGTTTCCTCAAAGTTTCTGGATTTCTCGAATGAACTCATTCTTAATAATATCACCCTGATTCTTACAAGCACTCAGAGAAGCCCTTGCTGACTCTGGGATAAAGCTCCAACTCTGTAGTGTTAAAATCTGTGGACCCCGTTTATAAATTATATATTGAAATAGATATTGCTGCTCCTTACCTGCAGCCCCCACCCCACGCTGCGATGCATATCAGTGCAATGGACTATTCTCCAGTCCTCAGAGGCACTGCCTACCCCACCTGGTGATAGAGTATGGGTTTAAAAGCCCAGGCTTCCACGTTGCACACACCTGGCATTGGAGACAAGTTTTTCCAAAGACTAGCTTTGAAGTTCTGGCTAAATTACCTTTCTGGGCCTCAGTCTTTCAATCTGAAAAATGGGAATTTAAGACTAGTTTAACTTACTGGGTTGTTGTGAAGAATGAGGGTATAAGTGTACTCATGGTAAACTTTTGATTGATAGTAGTTTCTGTTACCCATAATGTACCTCTTCTGATACCTGGATTCTGAAACTCGATCCATCCTTAGGTGAGAGCTGAGCTGTAACCTTTCCTGCAGTTTTCCTTGACTTAGACTCTCCCAGCTATGCCCCTATGAGGTCATTATTAATCATCCTTTTATTTATGTTCCCAGAGCATTTTGTAATCCTATTATCGCATGTGTCTCAACCTCTTATAATTTATGGATCTGTTTCCCTCACTGGAACATAAGTACTCATGGCCAGGGGCAATGGCTTGTTCATTTGTGTCCTGGGACCTAGCACACATCCTGACATGTAATAGGCATTCAGTAATCGCTCACCAAATTGAATTTGTTAGATTCTTTAAACATCCTATTTCCCTCTTTGCTATGCTTTTTAGAATTTGTGTTTAAAATGAAAAAGATAAGCCAGTGATGGCATTTTCTACTCTCCCATTTTTATGAAATTAACTTAAGTGGGACCATCAGAATGATATCTGTTCTCCAAAAACCAGACTTGGTAACAAGAAATAAATCTTTAAAAAAAAAAAAAAGGAAGCATTTAATATCTCTAGTTCTAAAATTTCAGGGCTCGTTGGCACAGTGAGCTCAGTGTAGCTTTGTCATTGCATTCGGGGGACTACATGAATTCATTAGCTACCCAGACAGTATGATTCGGGGTTTTACTGCAGCCATCAAGCAGATGCCTAGTGCCACCCTTAGCTATTGTAAAAAACATCTTCAACAAAAAGTACAGTTGGCTGAGCACACAGAGACAGTGTGTTACACCAGATTCACCAAAAATATTTACTAAGGAGAAGATTAGTGTTTCTCGCTATTAGAAAGGAGGTTAGATTGCAAAGTAAAGTGTAAGAAGTACCTGCAATGTTAGATTCTCTAATGCTTGGTGTAGGACAAGGTCTTTTTTTTTTTTTTTTTTTTTTTTTTTAATTTGGAGATTTCATATTTATAAAATAAATTAGATTTCCAGGTTCTCTTTAAAAATCAGATCTGGCAGTATTGGGTGACTACTTTTTCCCAGACTGAGTCTCAGCAGCAGCCAGAACGCAAATGCCCACTTATGGATGGCGACATGTCACCCATTTATATTTCCCAGCTCAACCTAGTAGGACAGGCATTGCTACTGCTTTTGCTCCCTTGCTCTTAAGCCTCAATTTCCAAAGCTGTAAAACTGCTATAGCAGTGACTAGTTTGTTGATTTTTTGTTAAGAATTCAATAATGTAATTCATGTGAAGTGCCTCACTGAGTTCCTGTTGTTATAGTAAGTCCTCAGTAAAAGGTTGCTGAGTGTTTCTTCAGTTCTCTTTAAAAACCTGTGTTTACACCCTGGCTGGTGGCTCAGTGGATAAGGTGCTGGTCTGCAAACCCAAATGTCGCTGGTTCAATTCCCAGCCAGGGCATATAACCAGGTTGCAAGCCAGGTCTCCAGCCAGGTCCGTGGCTGGAGGCGGGTGAAAGGCAACCATACATTGATGTTTGTTTCCCTTTCTTCCTCCCTCCCTGCCCTTCTCTCTAAAAATAACGAATAAAATCTTTTTAAAAACCCTGTATTTAGTTGGGTTCTCCTGTATACCAGGCATGTGTGAGACATGGAGATATAATGGTGACAATATAGGCCTGGCTCCTGCCTCAGCGTTAGCATTCGACTGGCCACCTGGCTTTCGTCTGTATTATGGAGATAGAAAAAGGTGTTGGCTTTTGTAAAATTTTTGGTTTTTTCTTTTTTAGGAATCAATGTGTTGGACTAAAAAAAAAGCGACAGGCTTTATTAAAAGACATTGCAAACTAAACATTTCCAAAGAGCTCTTTATTCTTACCCTTCCCAAGAGCTGCTCCTCCCCAGGACTCCCTGTCTCAGACAGAATATGACCCTGTTATCTACCCAGTTGTTTAAGCCAACATGTTAAAAATACTCTGATTCCTTTCCATCCTTTTCTTTGTCTCGACCATGTTTAATTCGTCAGCAGATTCTGTCCTCTTTTCCTACAAAGCATGTGGAGACCTGCCCACCTCCCACTTCTATACTGTTGCCACCAGCCACCCTGGTCCCAGCCTCTGTCAAGCTCCCCATTGCACCGATTACCTGAAATCTCCTCCCAGACTTTAGCATGACCTGACCACAATTCAGACTCACTTCAAATGACTATGTAAAGTCATCTGTTACTATCTTTTATGCTCTTTTGAATACTTATCATCATTAGAAAACATTTATTAATTTGGTTAATTTTGGATGGTGGTCTGTATTTACACACTAGTTGGTAAGCTGTTGGCCAAGATTTAGCTCTCTCCTTAGGACCTTCCCAGTGCCAGGCACACAGAAGGCCTTAAAAAAGACTTTGCAAGACAGAATAAAGAAATCCTCTTGGTTGAGTTGAAAGCACCGCACCACTTTCAGCCTGCAGTTCTTAAAGGCCAGTGGAACTTTATCAGTCAGTGCAGGCCACGGCTTCATTCTGTCCTCTGTGATCAAAACACTGACAACTAGGGCTGGCCTCAAAAGAAGCAATGTAAATCCCTTTCAACGGGAAAGAATTTAAATTTCAGAAGGAAAAAAAGTACTATCCATGTAACAAAGAGCCTGTGTAGTGGCTAAGTTTATACTGACTTCTTCTGTGTGGCTGGTCTTTGTCCACCTAGAGCCCTTTGCCCATGCCTGATGTCTGGAGGGAGGCACTTAGAAGAAAATAATCACTAATAAAGAGCTACTTTATTAAACTAGTTCTATGTGGGTTGTTAATATTTATTTATTTTTGTCTGAAGTATAAAGACCAGAAAATCCCAACTACATCTCCCAAAAGGACTCCTTGAGTTGAAAGTCCTTTGTTCAATAAGCCATCCTTACTCTTCATTGGTAAAATATGACCATTATTGTTACAGAAGGACAGGAAATAATATAAATCTTATTACTAGTTTGCTCCAGCTGTCATGCTGGAATGCTGCATACTGGGATGCCCTGAACAATAGAAAATTCAATTTCTCATAGTTCTAGAGGCTGGACATTCAAGATCAAGGCACCAACGGAATTGGTTTATTGGTGACACCATACTTCCTGATTTGTAAAAGGCCACCTTCTCACTTTGCCCTCATATGGTCTTTCCTCTGTGCATGTTGAGAGAGCTCTGGTGTCTCTTCCTCTCTGTAAGAGGACACCTGTCCTATTGGATTAAAGACCCAGCCCTATGACCTCACTTAACCTTTATTACCTCTTTAAAGTCCCCCTTTCCAAATAATCACATCTGTATTTACCGGCAACGTGAGTGATATCTTCCTTGGGAGATCTATCTGCTTACCATTTTTACCTTGTCGACTCAAATAGTTTTTTAGCCAGTCTCTAGCTTGCAGCTCTTAGTAAATGGAGATCAGAGTTTCCAAATAAATGAGTACTACAAGTGAAATTTACTCTGTCAGAAAGACTGGAAAACAAAGGAAAACCCTCACTGTGGGGCCTTTGTCACTGGTGGTAACAACACAAAGGCACCCTCTGGGGATTGTGCCCCTTGGGTTAATAATGAAGCTGTTTACTGCAGAGTAACCCCCCCCTTCCTGCCATTTCTCTCATGCTTGGCCCTTTCAGGGTACCTTTTCCTACAGAGTTATTTATTTTCTGTTCCTTCATCTTCATTCAAGTTTATCTTACAAAGCTTGTGATCTCTCTTGAGGAAGGCGTTAGATCTGGGTAAGAGCAATTCCATCATTGACCAGGAAGCTCTTCTTTAATTATTTGACTTAAAAAATAAGTTTTTATTTATTAAGCACACTTGACTGAATGCTTACCATGTACAAGTCACAATGTCAAGTAGCATTTGTGAATATTTTTATTGAATCCTATCAACACCTTAAGAGAGAGGTATTATTCTTATTTTTAATTTTATTATTATTATTATGAGGAAACTGGAACTTGATTCAAGGTTCAGCCTCTTCACTAATGTGGAAGTTGTTACTCATTTATTAGTCATCATTAGTGGAACTGGATTCAAGCCCTTTATCATTATAACTTCAAATGTCAGTGTGCATGCGAAATATTTTCTGTGCAATGTTTGATTCTTTGTGACCCAACTTCCAACCTTAGGTCTAATCCATCTCCAGACTTATTAGGCATCTACTGCTTAGAAGGCACTATTAGGTAGGTGGTATGAATGGGGTGGGGTCTTGCTTTTTAGGTGATTGACAGGTAAGCAATGGTATCTGACATAAGTACAACTAACAAAGTACCCAGAGTTATAGAAGGAGCTTTCTTTAAGACAGTTAGAAGAACAGAGGAATTAGGGAATAATTTCAGCTACAAGTAAGGCAGGATATGGTTTTAGATCAGAGTCAGGGTTTGAGTCCTAGGTCTTGTTATTTGTAAGCTGGATGACTAAGCAAGTTTCTCTAATGTACATCTCCTCCTCTATAAAATGAGGATAAAGATGGTGTCTGGTTGCTTAGTCTGCTGTGACAATTAATGAGATAATTAATTAGTATTGAGTACTGTGCTTACATCTCATAAGTATTGAATAAATGCTAACGGATATTATCACTGTTATTATTTAAGCCTTGGTCAGGAAAATCACTAGATTGAAAACAAAGACAACTGGTCTACCTGCATTGCTGAAACTAAGATCACAGGTTTAGAGTTGATGGAACTGATGTACATGTTCTGGATCTGTCACATATTTGCCGTGTGATTTTGGATATGTTCCAGCCTTTCTAGCCCAGTTTCTCCATCTATTAAATGGGAATAATGATGCTATCTACCTTGTAGTATATTGTGAGGTATAACAGTAGCAGCATCAGGTATTTATACTGTAATTACAATGTGTCATGGATTGTTTTAAGGACTTGATATGAATTATTTTATATAATTCCCTTATAACTCTATTAGGTCTTACACTAATAGACACTATTATTTAATGAGGACACTAAACACACAGAATGTAAATAAATTCCCAAGGTCATCAGCAAATAAGTCCTCTTGCTTAGGATTTGACCACTGGCACTCTGTAACAGTATGTTTTGCCTTTCTCATTTTTTATGGAAGCCTATGAAACCTTTAACAGAGTGTCTAGTGCAGCGCAAACCTCCAGTAAATGTTCCTAGTTATTGTTATACATAATAACATATGGGAAAATGGCTCAGAAGAGGTAGCATGTGAGATGCACTTTGACGAATACATGTCATTGAGTAAATACTTAAGCAAACCCAAGCCTTAAGGGAATTTTTGCACTTAGACATTCTAGACAGAGTAAATAATTTATGGGCCCTAGCCAGGCTCAGTTGGTTAGGGCATCATCTCAATACGCTAAGGTTGTAAGTTCAGTTCCTGGTCAGGGCACATATAAGAGACAACCGAAGAATGTCTAAATAAGTAGAACAACAAATTGATGTTTCTCTCCTCTCTTTCCTTCTTTCCCTTTCTCTTCCTCTCTAAAATCAATAAAAATAAATAAAATAATTAGCTTCAGCAAAGATTCAGAGGCAGGAAGGCAAGGATGTATATGAAGAATAGTGAGTTCAATTTAGCTAGAACATAGATTGAGGGAGGAGGCCTGGGAGAATAAATCTGAAAAAGATCAGCTGCGTTAAACATTGAAGTGATTTAAATAGAATGAAGGGTTCTGGTAAGGGGAAGTCACTTAGGATTTCCAGTAGAAAGAGCCCCTCTCAGGCAGGAATGTTGATGGCACCGTGAAGATGGGTTGTAGGATGCTGAGTCTGGAAAAGGAGAGAATAACAGAAGGCTAATGAGCTAGTTCACGCAGCATGTGATGAGGTCCTGCGATAGACAAGTGGCCATGAGGCTACCTCTGAGTCAGCCTCTGTCTGTTTATTTATATCTTTGCTAATCACCAATTTTTACTGCTAGACTCTTTCATGTGTTCAGACCAGCTGTGTCCAGTGTTACACCTTTCGGTTTTGAACTTGTTTACCCCCAGAACAGAAACTCTTGATGGCTAGCAAGAAGTGGTGTTTTAAGCCTTTTTTCTTGCAGGGACATTTGTGTGTGTAACGATTTCCAGCCTTTATCTCCAACAGAGAAATGGAGAGCTGTTCATTTTCCTGTGTTTGACTGTATAGCCTTCTCTAATTACACCATGGCATCACTAAATTTCTAAGAATTTTTTTATAAAGACCTCCTAAGGACTCTACTGGGTAGAAGCTGTAAGCACTATGGTATGTGAGCAAGGAAGGGGGCATTTGCACTTTCATGAAGTCGTCTTCACAACCTGTGAATCATAGTGCTGCCTGATTGTTAATTGCATTGGGCATGTGGACAGCTTCTCCAAAGACTGGTCCTGGTGAAGGCTTTTAGGAAAAAACTTCAATCTTCTGCCTTAAAGCAGTAATTTATAAGTACTGGTTCAATTTGGTGACTTTATTTTTTATTAGCAGAATAAGGGGCTTATAAATATTTAAGATGTAGGGGTCATGACACAAACTATGCATAAGCAAACCAATGGACAATCAAGTCACCAATGATAAAGTTAAATACGTAAACAGCAGTAATTCTTCAAATATACATAAGTGAGAATTTCTGAGTAATAATTACTTTTAGAAAAATGAAAGTATATATTTTATACTAATGAATGAATTAGTAAATGTGCATATATAAAAATGGAGGAAACTACAGAGATAATTAGTTGATATTTTGGCACATATCTTAATTTTGCAATACTGGAACTAGGTAGTGTTTCCTTTAAAAATGTTTTGTTTTAAATTTTAATCTTTATTGTATTTTTCCATTGCTGTTTAGCCCCCTGTATTCCTCTCTCCTCAGCAATCACCTCCTGGTTAACAGTCAAGGAATAACTTAGCCATAGTAATCACAGGCTGTAGTCATCACAGTGATGATGGATGCAGAGACCGTAAGCCAAGACTTTGTTACTCTTGGTCATCCCTGTTTAAACAAGCAGGAAGCCACTAATCCAGCAGAATCTAACAAAATCTGCAAGTTTGGGAACCTGAAAGAATAGGTCTTGAGTTACCCAAATTAGGTCAAGACATTTTTTGTGTTCGTTTTCAAGCACTGGCACATACGTTGCTGATGGGTTTTACTCAGGTTATTGGTGTTTGTTAGTGCAAATCTAAGTTTCATCCCCCCAGACTTCTTTGCCTGTGTTTTCCCGTAGGCCCTGTTGTTCATGGGGTACTCAGTGGATCTGTAATGGGGGCTGAGGGAAGACCTCATTTCCACTTAGAATTTCACCTTTGAACTTTGATGCTATGTCCACAGGAGGATCTGTGTACAGCCACAAAGATACCTTGACAAGATTAAAAAGATTCCTCCTAAAATCTAAAATTTTTGTACTAGTATTGCAAGACCTTATGGATTTGGTGAACTGAGATTAATTTTATATAATAAATATTGTAATTATTGCGAGGAGCACCGTTACTTTGTTTTGCATCTTTTGCATCAAAAGGGTTTAATAGGCTTACAATATATAATCACTTTTGGGGAATTGTTTTTTACTTTTATTTATGTTTTTGTTTTTAAAGATTTTATTTATTATTTTAAGAGAGACAGGAAGGGAGAGAGGCAGAGAGGGAGAGAGACATCAGTGTATGGTTGGTTGCCTTTCACCTGCCTCCAGCCATGGACCTGGCTGGAGACCTGGCTTGCAACCTGGTTATGTGCCCTGACTGGGAATCGAACCAGCAACCTTCAGGTTTGCAGTCGGGTGCTTTATCTACTGTGCCACCAGCCAGGTCTGAGCATGTTCTTAATAATGTCATACAAAGGGTCAGGCTGGAACCTAAAAGCTCCTCATCATAGGCATAATGAATGGCCCCTGTCATTACAAACTATGGTATGCCAAATTGGAGAAGACTCTTTTTCTTTGCAAAACATAGTTGGGAAAAAATTTATTAACAGCCTAGGCCCCTTCTTTGATGTCTCTGGATACCTTTTGGAGACAGGCCAGTTCCCTGTGTTACCTTTATTTGCTTTTTTTTCTTTGAAAAACAAATGAGGCAACTTGCTTAAAAAAAAGGAAGATGAAGGTAAGGATGGGAAGGTGGGAGAGAAAAAAAAAAAGAGATTGAGAGAGAGAACAATTTGGTGCTACAGGAAAAAAAAAAATTAATTCAAGCTTTGATTAACCTTGGGAAAATGCCAGCTTCCACAAAGGAACATAGTTTTTGGTTCTGTTTTTCAAGGCTGAGCCTTTTGGAAAAGAACATCACTACAAGGTGAAGGGTTCCCAGAGCCTTCTGGTAGCTTTGGAGAATTCACAAGGAAATCTGAGCCAACTCAAATGCCATATTCTGGACCAAAAATAAGAGAAGGAAGGCACATCCTTTAGACACCTTTCCTCCATTAACTGGATTATCAGGTGCTATAGAACATCCTGAAATACTGAGAGTAGCATTAGACTGCCATCAGGTAGCTTACCCATGAATTATTTTCTAGGACAATGGAGAGACAATAAGGAAAATCTACTAACCTGGGTTTCTCTCATGTTCAACCTCAATTTTATCCCATGAGTGAACAGAAGATACTTTTAAAATATCTGAGCTTATAAGTTTCCTTTGCCATCAAAACCAAATGCCTGCATTTCAACGTGAGAGGTGCATAGATTCCAATTTTTTAAAAAGAATTTCTCCTCCATATACACAGTCTTTCAGGTGCTGTTATTCAAGTGCCATCAGGTGCTATTTATATCTTTAACAGATCTGTCAGCCATCTACCCAAAAGCTATTATAAATTAAATGGATAAAGTAAGGTTTATTTAGATAACGGGAGTGAGAGTGATGGAGAATGCTGGTTCGGCTCAAAGCAGACCACCTTGGCTGCAGCCTGCCATCCCTCCTGCCCGCTGGGTGAGGTAGGGCAACTCACCTAACCTCTCTAGGCATGTTCCCTGATCCATGGAAAAGGGATCAACAAACACGTCCCTCACCATGTTGGTGTGAGGATTCCTAAAATGAAAATCTCAAGGATTCACACAGCAATTTATTTATTTATCACAGTAAACAGTAAGGTCAATTATGTTTACAGTTATGACTTGGAAGGTTTTCTCACAGAGGAAAAGCCAAACCCTGGGGATTAGGAGAGTGTGTAAAATTCTAGAGGGAGAATCAGCATTCAGTTCTATTTCAGGTTATCAATGCTGTAAGTCAGCAAGCCTTGTAATGTATGGCATAAAATGTGCTAGACATTTTTCAAGCCATTAATATTTATATTTCAGTAATTAATTTGCTCCTCACATGAAAATAGTACAGGGATTATTAACAGCTCAGTACGTTAAACAGAAACGCCATGGGGAGGAGATTAGTACTAGAGGTCATCATTTCTTGAAGGACCAGCTAACTGAACAAATGCAGAATTGTGTACAGCTATACTCCTTTCCTTATATAAAATCATTTATTGAGCACAGCAATGTGCTTTGCAGACCGTGGTGCATAAATACTCCCTCATCTCTCTCTCCCTTACCATGCTTTACTTTTTCTTCTTGGTTACTTGCCATACTGCATGCACATTCTTATCCCGTTATTGTCTGTCTTCCCTAAAACGACTATAAATTCCATAGGAGCCAAACTTCATTGGTGGTTTACCTTACCTTAGCACATAGTAAATGCTCAATAACTATTTCTTGGCTAAATGAAGGCATGAATAAATGAAAACAAACTTGCTTCTTGCCACAGAAGAGCTCAAGAAGAAGTTGACATGTGCAAGTCAACTTGCTGTGACTGAGTGAGATCTCATAGAGCGTGATCCTGGGAAGCCAAGGTAGAATGGAGGCTGCCTGCACCTTAGTTGTAGTGAATTAACAAGCATCCAGGTGTAATATGCACTTTTGAGCCAGTACTTCAGTATTGGCCAGCCCTGCTGTTGTGACAGCTCAAGGTATCTCCAGCTGGCATTAAGAAACATGTTTCACCGTGGCTGGTGCGGCTCAGTGGATTGGCACCAGCCTGCGAACCCAAAGGTTGCTGGTTCGATTCCCCATCAGGGCACATAACCAGGTTGCAAGCCAGGACTCCAGCCATGTCCCCAGCTGGATGCAGGTGAAAAGCAACCATACATTGATGCTTCTCTCCGTGCTCTTCTCTCTGAAAGTAATAAAAAATAAAATATATATTTTTCTTTTTAAATTTTATTGTTGTTGTATTACATCCATCCCCTTTTTGCTCCCCTCTGTCCCCCTCCCTACCCACCCATTCCCCCCAAAGAAAAAATAAAATCTTAAAAAAAAAAAGAAACGTTGCTATCCCACTGAAGTCCCACAAAAATATACTAAAAACAGTACAATAGTATAAAAATATATGGTCCACATGGCAGCTTGTGGAGAAATAAGTATAATCCACATGGCTTAAGAGTGATGCAGTATCAAAGTAACAATACCTGTTTGGCACTGCGGTTCAATTGTGGCAAAGCTGTTGTCTCTTAATATTGTGTGCCTATGTGTTTACATGTGTGCACACATGTGTGTGGTCAAGGGACATTTTGAACTAGACCATTTGTAATTCAATCAACATTAATACAATGATCACCTTGGTTATTAAGGTTAGGTGACCACTAACAGCAAATGCAGTTCACCTTGACTGCTGTATCTTTGCAACAGTTTTGCTGATGTACATACTCGCATTTCGTTCAAGCTCAGTATTGATCGTACAGACTGCTGATTCTAAATGAGTAGCATTAATTCAAAACTTAATGATAATTCATAGGCTTTCCCTGAGAATAAAAGGAAAACAATTTTTGTGCATTGCTGAAGGAAAATTACTTTCCTGTAGTTAATGTTTAGAATAAATATTGTCCATCCCTATTTGTATTCTGTATAAGTAATTTCACCAAATAACAAGTGTGTGGCCCAACTCTATAGACAATAACAGATTAAAACAAAGATTTGTTCATTTTCTGGTGAATTAATCAAGGAAGTGAGCCCAATTCCTAGCTTCTAGGAAAAGTATATACTCATATTATTTTTACCTTCTTACATATTAAATAAGTTGTATGTGTTTATTTTAGGAAATTTTGAAAATAAAGTAATAAAATTCAAAGGAATAGATACGTAATAAGTGCCACCCACAAGTCTCCTCTCTAAAGTAGAATTTTGGCATTCACATTCTAAAGCTGGAATTGTTATATTTTTCAAAAAGCACATCTGATAATTTTTTATTTAATCTTTATTATATATTTTTCCATTACCATTTAAAGTGGCACTTGCTAGGAGAAGGGGAATATAATGGGATTAAATGATTTTTTTTTTGCAATGCAGTTATCAGAATTATTTTAAGCATACCCTGTGCAAATGTTTTTAATTTATATTTGAAGAAGTACTGAAGTTATTTTAGTATGTATGTAAGGTTTAAAAATGATTGTTTCATGTAGTGATATCCTAACACCTAATTTAGCTTATTACCAAGTTTGTGTTTTCGTTGGGATGTTTTGTGACAGGATACGCTGTAGTACGCTTCCAGGCATGAACGGAGGGGGCGCTCTGTGCCGGTCAACTGCCCCCAAGAAGGCGGACCGGTTTGAAGTGTTGGTCGCTTAGGATACTGTGAGGGTTGCAGGAGTCACTTCATCGGGCCTTCCCACTCCAGTGATTTGTGATTATATCAAATTCTTCCTCACACAGACGGAACCTACAGCTCATTTTATACATGATGTCCCTCTTCACCAAGCTTGTATGTGAGGTTGGCGCTTCAAGATGGGTTGCAGTAATGATATTGAGGCATGTTTTTCCAGCTGCCATTTATTGATCCCATACTGAGTGCCATTCACTGTGCTAAGGTCTGGTTGTGGAGATAAAGCCTGATGTCAGGGCTCTAATTTTAGCCCTTTCGTTCTGTCAGGGGATTCCTGGAAGATGCAAGAATAAATAACCTTCAAGATTTCAGGATTATTGTGACTCATGCATGCTATCTCTAAGATGTCCAGAAGCTTTGGAAATGCAGATACACTCAGCACCAAGGGAAAGGCTTGGCATTATAGGGAAGGCTCATCAAGAGCTTTCAGTTCTAGCCTGGGAAAGGCTCTTAGTCAATTTGCAGAAAAAAGAAATTTTGTGGAATTGGCTGTTTTTTAAATAAGATTATGACCAGACCCGTTTGTCACATCTGCCATGGTTAGCACCCTAATCCCACCCTTTCCCCAGTAATGTTCAATCTGGCTTCATATATATATACACATGCACACATATTTATGCAAAAATATGTATATATATGTAATAGCAATCAGTCCTCATTTTTTTTATATCCCTGAAATTAATGTGTGTCTTATATTCTGATTCTATAATTAGGCTTTAGATCTTAGTGCTACCTACATTCCTACTTTACATAGTTGTCTTATATAACATCATGCTGGAGTATGTATAGCAAGTTCTCTTTCTGTGGTGGCATCTGGCTGAAGCCAGGAATGCAGGTTAGGTGTGTGACTCAAGATAAAGCACAATACATACATACAATTGTATGGATAAGGGTCGTTCAGTAGATAAGGTTTTCCAGTTGACTAAAGAAAAAAAGAAAGAGAGAGAGAGAGAGCTGTTTACATCTATATTCAGTTGTACTTTGAACAAATACAACTCATGAAACATAATATAAAACACTTCATTTTTATTTTTCATTGCTCCCATTAAAATGTACATACAAGGCATAGTCTACTACCCTGGATGGAAAAGCCAGGGGAGATGACTTCTGTGGTTCATCTCAGGTAATAGAAAGTCATGCAATCTCTTTAAATCACGGATAGTCTCATTTTAGTCTCATTTCTAAATTGAGACTATCTAGTCCCAGAGGATGATCACAACTTTTAAGTTGATTTAATGCTGGATTTTCTCCCACCCACAATGCAGGCTACCTTCTTGCAGTATATATATGTGTGTGTGTGTGTGTGTGTGTGTGTGTAGGGGGTGTTCCTTGTTTTTTCTCAACCCCCAGCTCCGTTCTGTGGTTGCAGCATTGGAAAAAAAGAATAGAGGAGTTGTTATTATGTGAGCTGGTACTGTTTCATGATGACTTCATGCCTTCTCCTTTGGACCTTTGTTTTTCCACATAGGAGAAAAGAGTTCAAAGCTGACTTTTACCCTGTAGATACTTTCCTGGGTTCTTCATGTGAATATCTGATGGGCCCCTGAAACTTATTCCCATGAACCAGGCAGTGTCACTCCTTTGGCGGCCACCCCCTCACTCCACTGCTGGTGGTCTGAAAGGACACACCATGTGGATCCTCATGTGTGGTCCCATTGCCCCTTCCAGGTGGTACTTTTCAGATAAGGGAAAGTTCCCCTAGACCAGCTTTTTCTTCCATGTGGCTAAAATTTGAAGGTAAACTCACATGTTCTCTGGTCTGTTGGAGGGAATTCAATCACAGGAACTCTCTCCCACTGTCCCAGTTCCTTGGCAGAAGTCATAGACCCATATCAAGCTCTCCCAGTGGGTATGTTAAATCCTGTCACTAGGCTTCTGTGGAGAGGACAGGTGTCCCTTATACATTCGAACGTTAAGGTGCAGGTATACTATACAACCCTCTTTGCCTTCAAATACCCTACAACTTGTTTAAGATCTTTGGGTGAAGACCCAAGGGTCATCTAACTGGTTCTCAAGATATACACTGAAAACATATTTTGACCTGGTGTCTCTCTTTGGTTTGCAGTATGTATGCTATTTTCGGTCTTGGTTACAATTTTAACCTTTACTTATGATCCTCTCATGGTCACATGATCCTAATGACAGTCATGTCAGGTTGTGGACGCTGATTGTTCCTTTTCTAATGTGAAAATGAAAACTTAGCAAAGTAAATGTCTCTGGTAAGTATTTGTTTCTGAGTTATTCTCCTTCCAAGACCCACGCTCTAAATCGTCAACTTCATATTTACGGTACTAACACACTTGTCATTATGGATCTAATGGTTCAATAAGGAAGTTCAAATTTCAGTGTTTACTACTAAATAATTGTCAGCCCAACCTATGCACTGAATTTTGGTACCTTGAATTTTCCTCTGAAGTACAAACTACTTGAACCCATTACATTCGTGTTTTGTAAAAAGTATATCTATATACATGTATGTGGATATGCCCAATAAGATATTTGTATCAATTGAGACATTTGAGTCACTCAAAGTAATCATCAAAAATCCTGACTACCTTTAACGAGAAGATTGTTTTCCAATAGGAGAACAAACCTATTTCATGAGCAGAATCTTAAATCAGTCAGCAGCTTTTGAAATCAATCCTTGTGTAATATTTTAAATAGCTATACCTAAAAGTCTACTAGAGTTTAAATGCATTCTTGGTCAGAATATATATCTTAAAGATTATGAGTGTATACACACACACACACACACACACATGTATATATGGAAAAAGCTATAACATTTTCAAGACTTCAGCTCTAAGTTTTTATCTTCATTACCTCAGTTAAGGGAAATTAAAATCTCAGTGCTATTTATTAGTGAGTTTCTTCTTTTCTCCCTGCCTCTAGGAAAAAAGTACTTGAATGTCTTGGTCTAAAAATGAAAAATAAATTAAAAATGACATCCTTCTTTATTTTAAATTCTGATTTATAATACTGAAAGACCTGAGTTATAGCCAGGCTAGAACAAGGTGCAAAGAAAATATTTTGTGATAATCATATGCTTTGGCCCCATAATTAATTTTATTAGGAGATATTTTGACATTAAAGTGGAAAGCACTTTCATTCTACAAGGTCAGACAATACTTAAATCAAAGAAATCAAAATTAAATATAACATTCACAATTTGTTCTTGCAGTGACTATTTCCAGAAATAGTCCGGCTTTTTAAATTTTTTTCTCCCAGTTTGTGTTCTTGAATGGAGATTGCTAGGGCTGATATCAACACTCAGCAAGTATCTTACATAATAGGACAAATGCCCATTTCTGTAGTAAGAGAGGTAGGTGAATACTTATGTGGTCTTACAAATCAAATATCTCATGCAATAGTAGTAACCAGGGACACGCCACATCTCTCCCTAGCAGGCATAGTCTACTAACTTCTCTTTTCCCTGAGAAACTCAGGAAATAGTAACACTCAGCAGATATGGGAGAAGAATTGACCTTAAAAGCCCTAAATTGTTACCAGTTACCTGAATATGTCCAGTATTTTAATATAGAAGCAATCGAGTGTTCGCATAAAATCTATGGAAAAGATGCATATAAATATTCAACATCAGCTACTGTTAAAATCCAAGGGTTTTGATGAAGTGAACTTGAAGATACTCCCTAGTCACTAACGTTCTTTTTTTTTTTTTTTTTTTTTAAGAACTTTATTTGTTAATATTTTTAGAGAGAGGGGAAGGGAGAGAGGCAGAGAGGGAAAGAGACATCAATGTATGGTGGCCTTTCACCTGCCTCCAGCTATGGGCCTGGCTGGAGACCTGGCTTGCAACCTGGTTACGTGTTCTGACTGGGAATTGAACCAGCGACCTTTGGGTTTTCAAGCTGGCGCCTACCCACTGTGCCACCAGCCGGGGGCTACTAATGTTCTTTAAATGGATCTATCTTTTAGACTATTCTTGGTAGTGACTGAAACCAAATTTTAATTTTAATTAGGAAATTAAATAAACTAGAAAACCTTATCTCTTAAGACTTGTAGGTGGGAAGCTGTTTACTATATTTCTTTCTTAAGCCAGGTTGAGGTACAAGAAGTGGGAAAGAGCATCAGTATATAGCAATTGCCTCATTTCATCTGCCTGATGCTCAAGGAGAAGATAGACTTGCCCAAATTGGTAATGAGTTGGACTACAAACTGTGACCAGAACTATTAAACCCCTGACTTCTAAACCATACTCATTCTGACCCATTAGCTGACTTCTTGATTTGATAGAAATGGTACCTACATTGAGTGGGCAATAGCAACAGTTGCTAGAAAGCACAACAGCTAAAGACATGTAGTACCGCCTTAACAGGATTTTGAGACAGCCAATGATTAATAAAGGTAACCGTTACATGTGAGGACTTAATTGGTGGAAATATTTGGAAGATGAACCCTGTAATAAAAACAAGCAGTCTGCGAAGTGGCTTTGCTGTTTGAAGATCACTTTCATATCCTGCAAATTGTTAATGTGAGCTTTGCACCACCCCCATTTTTTCAGGTGTGGGAGCTAGGACAGTTTAGTAATTTACCCAAGGGGATGTCGTTGGCTGAGCCAGCACTCAGACTGAGGTCTGGCAGCTGGGAAATACAATAAGATAGACACCTGACTAGCAAGGGTCTTGGAGGAGCCCTTCTTTTGGGGTGCTGACCCAGCCCATGCAGATCCATAGGAATTCATTTTCAGGGGGTTCCCACTCTGCTGTGCAGCATGGAACCTTGTACACTAGTGGAAGATCTGTCTGGGAGGAGGGTGTTTGCTCTTTTTTGATTTTCAGTACAACATTTTCTTCTCAGGCAGATGCTGCAGAGGCCCTCGGGGTGCCCCTGAGACCCCCCTCCCTCGACAAGAAGACAAATCAGGCTCTGTATTCACACTCATTAGAAAGAGAAAGCAGTTTATTAGCAGTTTGTTATGATCTGCATGTAGTTTGTAAATCCTACCCCACAATCAATTTGTCAATAACCTTACCTACAAAGATGCTGAAACAGCAGTGGCAAGTGGAAGAACAGGAAGTACATCAGGAATGAATAAGGCTAAGACAGGGCAAAGTGAACAAAATGGAAAGTGCCGGCAAGAATTGAGGTAGTGCAGTAACGGCATAGACATAATGATAGATCTTCTCCTTCCTTCGTTCCCTCCTTTGTCAAATGCAGAGTCCAGCAGGGACTGAAGTTTCCCTTTTCAGGTTCTGTGGCTGATCTGCTCTCACAACTGAAGTGAATCATAGGATCGTGAGTAATGTGTTTATCTTATTTTAATTGCATTAATTCAATAAGCATTATCTTGTGACATCCACTATTGTGCTCATCAATAGAGATGAAATGATTGATACCACTACACCCTTTAAGATCTTCAGAGTTTAATGGGTTAAAAAAATCCTCACCTAAACCATGATTTAATTATGAGTAACAGTTCTGCACAGTCGATCTCTATTCATTTTAAATTCTATAAGCATCATAAAGATTTTAATTTTAGATACTCCCTTGAAGGTGCTGGGAAGACAGAAGTATCCTAATAAAACATTTGGTGTTAGGTGTGTCAGAACTTCATACTGTGAAAGAGAAATATCATAACATTAGATTAAGAGCAAATCTCAAAGATCAGACAGATCTGGCTTTAAATCCTGATCTCATGACAAAGTACCAGCCATGAGACATTAAGTAATCTACTTACCCTCTCTAAAGCCTTAGTTTCCAGCAATAGGAGTGGTAGTACTGACCTCAACAGGTTTTTGTGAAGATTAATGACATGGTTCAGGTAAAGGCTTCATTCAGTACCTAGTAAATGTTCCGTAAGCATTTGTCATTAGTAGCAGTGGTGGTAGTAGTGTACTAGTACCTATTATTATAATCTGGAAGATCACAACAAGCCCTATGTTTTCTCCCCTATTCACCGTTAAGGCAGATAGGCAGAAATAGCCATATTAGAATTCTAATGCACTCCGCTTCTTACCAGAGATGGAGCCGTGTCTTTTTTCAGAGTTGATCATAGCAGCTATGACTAGAACTCTTTTTTATTTTTTTAAGTTTTTATTTATTATTTTTAGAGAGAGGCAGAGAGGGAGAGAAATATCAATGTATGATTGCCTTTCACCTGCCTCCAGCTACCTGGCTGGAGACCTAGGTGGAGACCTGGCTTGCAACCTGGTTATGTGCCCTAGCTGGGAATTGAACCAGTGACCTTTGGGTTTGCAGGCTGGTGCCTATCCACTGAGTCACCAGCCAGGGCCTGACTAGAACTGTTAAAGGCCCCACATACACATACTGAAAGAGAACATTAAAAATTACTGCAGCAAGATGGGGGAAGGGCACAAAATGCCAATGATGCCAAATGAAGCCACTTAATCTTTTGTTTTTTTAACTTATGCTGGGTGTTAGGGTGTTATGGGACATATATGGAGTCACATGACCTCTGTTCCTAGTTGCTATTTAATCAAAGCTTTATACAGAGTCAGTTAAATATGCTGAAAATAATTCAGTAAACATGGACTGAAAACCTAAGGTGGTCAGAATTTGGAGATGCAAATCAGAGCTCTGTTTTAACCTCCTTTCTTAGTGTATCTCAGGGAGCGGAAAGGAGATCACCCATGCAGGCTACAATTCAACTTGAAACTGCTCAACGGTGTTTCGTTTTTCAAACCCACATATTCCAAACGTGTTGCAAGATTTTCTGTAGCGATGCTCTGTATGCGCAACACACTGATCCTAATTGAAATGCCGACTAGTTTGTTTCTGCGGGGATCAAATTCTCAGTACATCTTCTGAATATCAACTACCCAGAACAATGCTGCCACATGAGCAGATGTGCAAGTAAACGTGTTATGTCAGGTTTCTGCCATGATACCCAGAACAGCTAATTTCAAAATTGTCCTCAGCCCCAGATGGCTCCAAATGAAGCAGTTTGGAAATCTAGGTGACCTACTTTTCAAAATCATTGTTGCAGTGAATTTAGAGGAAAATAATCTAGATTTTTATAAAGAGAGAGGGAGGAGAGAGGAGAGGGAGAGAGGGAGGGGAAGGGAGAGAGAGAGAGAAAAGGAGCACTGTTGTGTTCTGTGGAATTCTACAGCTGAGGCTGCTTTTCCTCGATATCCATGACCGTGAATTTGAGATACACTACGTGGTCCTGAAGGGTCTGCTGCCTCCTCCACACGTCCTCTGAACACCTCCTCCAGACCTGGGTGCTTTTAGAGCATCTGCTAATCATTCCGCCGGAGGAGCAGCTGTGCGGTGTGCCTGCTGGAGCAAACGGGAATAGTTCCATTGCTTTATTCAGAAGTCTGCACGGTCTCACATCCCCCAAAGCATTTGCTTCATCTGTAACGATTTCTTTTCCTAAAAATTCTAAGTCATTCCTTTTATCATCATTGGCCTCATTGACCTCTCTCCATTCAAAATAGGAACAGGACTGATATTCTTGTTTCTGCATCCCATTGCCTCTGTGTGGCCAGCCTGGGATACAGGCCCTCCAGTTCCTGTTAATTCACTTTGTTCCAGTGTGACAAAATTACCTTGATTCTTTCTATCCCTGCTATCTGCTTGCATTCCTTATTGATCTAACATGACCTGAAGTCACACAGGCTTGACCCACAGGTAAAAAAGACAAATACAACTGTGTGGGTAGGAAATCACCCAGCATATCACTGTGCAGAGACCATTCACTGAGCATTTTTTATGTGCCAGACACTTGGCATATATTATTATAATTATTTTAAAGATTTCATTATTTTTAGAGAGAAGGATCGGGAGGGAGGAAGAAAGGGAGAGAAGCATCAATTTATGGTTGCCTTTCACCTGCCTGCAGCTAAGGACCTGGCTGGAGACCTGGCTTGCAACCTGGTCATGTGCCCTGGCTGGGAATTGAACCAGAAACCTTTGGGTTTGCAGGCTGGTGCCAATCCATTGAGCCACCAGCCAGGGCGGCATATATTATTTTTATTTAAGTTTCGCAACCGTATTTCAGATAGCTGTTATCGTTCCTATTTTATAGATAGGAACGTGAGATGGAGAGATGTTAAACCACTTCTGAGGTCCTTGTAGGTAATGAAATGGCCAAGCCCATAGCAAACCGTCTTGCAGTCACCCTCCAGGATCATTGCATTCTGTTGTTTCCTGTGCAAGGACAGACCTTTGTGTTTGCTCGGCTGGGGAAAGGTTTTCGAGGAGTGTTTCATAGAGCAAAGCTTTTCATTAGACAGTCTAATCCTGCCTTAGCCTTTTGAAATGATAACACTAGAGTCTGTCCTGTATTCAGCCCCACCCCCCACCCCCAGTGTCAAGTATTACTGCTGACACTTGAGTATTTCCTTTCAGCTTCCTAACTGCTGTCTCAAGCAACTTCTCACTTCATCCTCATGAACGTGAGGAAGGAATTGAGCTAGGCAAGGATGGAATTAAGACTTTCTGGCTGAGAAAACAAGCATGGGAAGGCTTAATGTGCTGGCCAAGGTGCGCATGTGTGACTAAAACTGATGTTGGCCAACTCTTAATTGAGGACACCCTGACTTTTATAGGAGAGCAATATCTTTATCTACTTATCTATTTATTTATGTATTTACCTACATACTTTTGTCTGCATCTATCTATCAATCATCTATGTCATTATCTATTATCTATATTTGGACAATGATTAAAAAGGAAAAGAAGACACTGATTCAACTCTTTAAGAAATCAGTTTAAACTTCTCAGAGTTGTAAAGACTCCATGAACAAGGAGCAGGACAGGGAAAGATCTTTCTTCTGTGTCACCATTCCATGTAATACACCTGAGTTAGAGTATGAACTGAGCCTCTCATTAGCACAGTTAACTCAAGATGTTTAGTAAATTACTCCAAATCTCAATTTCTTTAGATTAGTTTAAAATGACAATAGTCTTATCAGATCGAGTATCTTAGATGGATGTAAAGAGATGATCCCTTTCAAGTGCCTAGCCCAATTCTGGGCACATCATAAGCACATAACACGTTAGATGCTTTTCTTGTTATTGTTGTTATTATTGAAAAGAAAGAAAAACTCAAAAAGATACTGCTGTACAATACCTTGTCTCATATCCAGCTGCAGGTGTGATGAAAAATAAGAGGAAGATGACAAAAACAATGGCACTAGGAAGTTTAAGTTTGACATGTTTACTAGGGCCTTCATTGGTGAGTGCATGACACATTAGATAGTAAGGGGAAAGCACCTTGCCTTGTGAGTACTCTAAAATAAAGAACGAAATTGAGGTCAAATGTTTTTTACCCTCAGGACCTAGCTCAGTGCTTAAAAAAATAGTAAATGTTCAAAACAATCATAGAATTACTAATAAAAAATAACGTATTTAATTTGTCTTCGTAATTCTATCATTTTGCAGTGAGCCTGCCACAAAATAAGTCCTCAATGGAGTATCTGGTGAATTGGGTTGTTCTTTTTTATAATAAATAGTACCTTCTAGATAATGAGTTAAATTTGACTGAAGCCACTTTGGAAATGTGAAAATCCTTTACCACAGATGGTGGGCAATTATAAGATCATTTTACCATAGCATCTTCCAAATATGTGGTGAATCTCTCTCTCTCTCTCTCTCTCTCTCTCTCTCTCTCTCTCATCATTCATTATGTTTTTTTAAAAAGAGATAAGTTGTCTGGGATCGCTATCCTAGGCTACTGTGAAGAGACTACAGTGTAGTGATAGCTGGTAGATAAGAAAAAATGAGCACTTTTAAAGCCATGTGTGGTTCTTTCCGTAATGTTTAATGATGCTTTATGCAGACTGCATAATGAATGTGATACAGGCAGAGCTGTTAATGCTAAAAATAGCTACATCAAAAGGCATGGAAGAATGTGAGAGAATCATCTTATGCATGTTAAGTAAGAGTATCAATTTACTATATTTGGATTAATTTTTACCTGTTTTAAAAAATGGCCTATGACTGAACACCCAGCAATGAGAGGAAAGTTCTTTAAAAAATAAACAAACAAACAAACAAACAAAAAACCCCAAACAGTGACCAACCATCGCTCCAGGGTATTACTCAAATTTCATGTTAATAATCCAAAGATGACATTGTAATAGAACATACCAGCTAGAATGTATAACATCATTGTGTTAAACTCTTCCCCCAACCCTCTTTGAAAAGTGTTTTAAAATCACATCAGTGTTTCCTGTTTTGGGGCAGGTTAATTTTACATGGTCTCCATGTTAGTTTGAAAAGTCTTCCAGTTAACGTATGTGGGAGGTTGCTTTTGTTTGAGTTTGTCTTACCTTCTAAAGGAGATACCTTCTCTCAAAGATTGGGTGGGAAATTGAACTATTTTGTTTCTTAAAAATTTTATGTGAGCTAGCAAGTAGGTATTAAAATCATTATTATAGCACTGGCTGGTGGCACAATGGGTAAGATGCCAACCTGTAAACCCAAAGGTCGCTGGTTCGATTCCCAGCCAGGGCAACCTAACTAGGTTGCAAGCCAGGTCTCCAACCAGGTCTGTAGCTGGAGGCAGGTGAAAGGCAACCATACATTGATGTATCTCTCCCTCTCTTTTTCTCTCCCTTTCCCTCTCTCTGAAAAATAATAAAATCTTCAAATAAATAAATAAAACCAGTATTATATGCCAGTTTATAAAATGTTTAGCTAGTATATTAAGTTCCACGTAAATCACCATTTTTACAGAATACATAAATGGCTGGATTTTGTGTGTCTGATTATGTATAATATATGATATTGTTTTTCTCTAAGCCTTATTTTGAAACGAAAGTAAAAGGCATCAAGTCCAAGTAGTTTAGAAAGACTACCCTATCAAAAATGTAAAACTTGTGGATGATATTCTAAAATTCCCACTTCTCCCATTGGATTTAATACTGTGCTAATGATGCATGTAGAGTTTTCAAAATTCCATGTGTAATTAATCACATAATATTCGTATTTTTCCTCTCTCATAAATGCTTTGCTAATCCTGGGTAACTATACTAGCATTGTCAAACTAGTTCGATCTCTCATGCAATAAATGAAATGGTATAGGGTAGCAGGAAGAAAGAAGAGAAAGATGCAAATAAAAGTGAACTAAGTTATATTCTACTGTCAGTATTTTGAAGTTGATAATTCTTTGAGAAAATTAGTGATGATGGCATCAAGAGAGTAGTAAATTATAGATAAGTTTATTTATCAGACAAAACATCAAACTTGATACCTTCAGAGTCAGATGATTTAGTTTCTTCATTTCACTTGCAACAAAAAATATTATCATCCTCCCATGACTGACATTATCCCATGCTACTCTTTCATTAGCTTTGCTTTGTTGGAGCTGGTCATGTATTTTAAAGAACCTCAGATCAAATAGTGTTCACCCTGTCAAGAAAAGAAAGAAATAAGAAATTTCAGTCTGTGATATTCTGGAACTCGTTTGGTGCAGATACTCCAAGATTTAGAAAATTAGGAAATCATTAAGCCACTCCTTATACAAGAAATCACAAAACACAATAAAAAACAGTCAAAAATGAAAGGTGGATAGGGAGAGAGTGAGAGGGGGGGTAAAGGAACAGAAGAATAAGTAAACAAAAGCAAAGAGACGTGCCTGAAATCTGTGAGAGCAAGTATTTGTAAAACCATCAGGGTGAGAATTGAAACCAGAAACAAAATACTGAGATTAGCCACTTGCAGCAAAATTGTAAAGCAAGTGCAAATAGCAATTGGTTCATTTTAAAAAAATGTTATAGATATAAAGGGCTCTTTAGAAGTGTTCAGTCGCTGGTTTTAAAATTTTGAAACATCAGGTATTTTTAATGCCCCAACAATTCTATATTTGCTTTCTCTCCTTTCTTAACTGATCTTGTGTTCATAGGAAAATTACAATCAATAAAATTTTTATTAATTTAGAAGTTTTAGATTCATTTTTTGTTATTTTAGTTTTAACCCTAGTAATCACATTCCTGAGTTATCAAAGTCTAACTTTAATCCATGTATCTATCTTCCTCCAAGTTTTTAAAACTATATTTACTCTTCTTGAATTATAAAATTATATACATTTATTTTGGTGAATTTTAATTGTGTGTGTGTATATATATATATATATATATATATATATATAACAAGAAATACTTATACTTTTAACTAGTTAGTGTTTATTTAGATTTGTCTCAATTTTTATCCTGTTCCTATTTCTTTCTGTATCATTTTTCTTCTACCTAAAGAATACTCTTAAATTCTCTTTTCGGTATGCATCTAGAAAGTCTCTGTTACCTTTACTTTTAAAGGATATTTTCAGTGGATACAGATTGTAATTTGGCAATTACTTTAACACATTGAAAATATCATTTCACTACTCCTTTTCATATGCTGTTGTGAGGTCAGCTGTCAGTGTAAATTTTGGTTCTTTTGTAAGCAAGCTATCTACAATTTTTAAGATATTTTTGTGTTTATTTCTTACTGATTCTTATCAAACTTCTTGACCTAATAGATTACTATGCTTTATCAATCAAGAAAAAATTTTAGCTGTTATCTGTCTTAACATTTTCCTGCCCTATTTTTGTCACTTGGGTCCTTCGATGGCTCTGTTGAACGTATGCCAGACTTTCATGTAAATCCTCTGTGTCTTCTTTCATATCTCGAATCATTCATATCTTTTGATGTCTCTGTGCTTTTGACCTGTCTTTCATTCACTGATTCTCTCTTCTGTTGTACTTGAACTGTCAATGAAATCATCTATAGATTTTTCATTTTGGTTGCTGTTTCTTTCAGTTTTATAATTTAAAAGTTTTTTTCTTTCTGAAATCTGCTATATCAGTTTTTATATTTTCAGGCTGCCTTTCACATTTTTCAGACTTGATTTTTATCTCCTTGAATAAACCAACCTTAATTGTTTCGCAGGACCTTTCTGGTAATTACAGTACTTGAATTCCTTTAGTGATTCTATTATCTCTGCTGGTGCTTACGCAGCCTATTTTGTCTCCTCATGTTTGGTCGCCTTTGATTGTGTTCTGAGTGTAGTATTTAAGTAATTGTTGGTATAAATCATCTGAACTCTGCAAAGTCAATTTCTGTGAATTCTCTCGGGCTCCGGTAGAAAATAGCAATCTGGGATGAACTTAATTTAAATTTGGGGTTTGAGCTACTGTGGGTCATCCAGGTGAATCACAGCCAGGCTGAAATCTTCTTTCTTTCTTTCTTTTTTTTTTTTAAAGACTTTATTAATTATTTTTAGAGAGAGGGCAGGAAGGGAGGAAGAAAGGGAGAGAAACATCACCTGCCTCCAGCTATCGATCTGGCTGGAGACCTGGCCCGCAGCCTGGTTATATACCCTGGCTGGGAATCAAACCAGCGACATTTGGGTTCATAGGCCAGTGCCTTATCCACCTTATCTACTGAGCCACCAGCCAGGGCCTGGCTGTAATTTTCATGGGTATCATTTACTTTTGCTTCATCTTTGTCATTTAGTAGGCAGTATCCTGAGGTCCCAGCTCAAAGCAAGGACTATTTACCTGGATTTCAAAATTTTCCCACTAGTCCCATTACTTAATAAAAAACTTGGTTCAGCATTGCAGTCAGCTCTCCTGGATCAACAAATACTATCAGACCAAAGTCTCCTGAGTGGTCTGTGTTGTTTCTATTTCTCACCAAATATCAGCCTTGTAATTCCTTATAATCTTGTTTGCTCTTTAGTGCTTTTTAAAATTTGGATTTTGTTCCAGGTTTTTAAATTGTTTGCTGGTTTTAGTTTGCTCAGTGTTATCCAGTCTGCCATGAACTAAATAGAATCCCAAATGTACTGAAAATTTTACCATTTTTCCTATTACTAATTTGCTTATAAGTATAAAGGGATTACCTGCTTTTAAGAAGGCTATTTCAAGTTAATTGATGCATAGAAAGCCCCAAGAGTAGTCTCTGATACTAAGGGAATGTTCAAAAGAGTTTATATAATTTTTCATAATGTTATTGCTAACATTGTTAAAAATGTCTCATGTAAAAATGCAACTTTGAAGTTAATGAAGTCTCACACATGCACAAAGGCTTCTTAGTTTGTAAACTGTCAAAAAAGAAATGAAGGAACGTTAAGCAATTTTGTATTAGTGTAATAAAAATATTCTAAATCCACACTCATTGCAGTGAAAACAGATCTGGACCAGCTGCATTCTGTCATTCCTGGCTAGAACCATCTTAAATGTAAAGTGTAACAAATTAAATGTATGCAATGTATTAATATTCAGGATGTGGTTTATATTTGGAGAATCCCAATTTTGACAATTCTTTTTTCTTTGTCTGCTGTTCTGCACACACTTTCTAAATTCTTAGCTATATTCCTTAAAGGAAACCTGTTTAATGAGAATGACTTCCATATATGAGGTCAGCATAACCAAGAGTATTATTTTAATTCGTAGCTCTCTTAAAGCGGTTATTGCTAGGGTTTTACTTGAGAAGAAGAATGGGGAGTCTCTGTCTGAAGCTGAAATTGATGCCCTTCCATTTTTGCTTTTAAATATTCCTAGACACAGCTGTTGTTTCCACCAGAGAGGGAGGGGTAGGTACGAGGTGCCGGGTTATTACGGTGTCCAAATAAAGATGGATGACGGAGCAACCAAGTGAAACATCCAATTCCGAGTGCTGAAATGTCCCCTCCCTGCCTCCACTGACTGATATTGGCAAGGCAATTTTATAATGTGAGAAAGCCGCAGTAAGAGACGAGCATGACGGCTCTAGGAAAGTTTTATTAGCCAAAGGACTCCAAAATGTGTCCTCTGGCCCCTGTGCCTACTCTTTCAACACATTTCACATGATTTTAGAAGGGACTATACACAAAGTATGGTTGTTGTCACACTTTATTCTTCAAAGAGCAACATGACATGACATGCATTTCTGAGATCTAAGTTGTGAATAAAAGTTTCTCTTAGAATAGTCTAACATGAACATGATGTGAAGTCTATTCAACTAGTTTAGAGTTTCATAGCTGTTTTTAAAAAATCTTGCTGGTTCAATTCTCAGCCAGGGCACATAACCAGGTTGCAAGCCAGGTCTCCAGCCAGGTCCATAGCTGGAGGCAAGTGAAAGGCAACCATACATTGATGTCTCTCTCCTTCTCTGCCTCTCTCCCTTCCTCTCTCTCTAAAAGTAATAAATAAAATCTTTAAAATAGCTTTAAAAAAATCTTTATCAACACCTTAAAATCTACCATGTAATAAGAATTTACCACGTATCACACACTGTGATTCATGTCCATTGTGTCGCTTAATCTTGTAAAAGTGTCAGGAGGTCAGTGATAGTAACATTCTATTTTTATCTCTAAGGAAACCAAGACTTAATAAAATTTGCCTCCAAACCCCACAGGCATCTGTCTCTTTAGTCTGCATTCTCACCAGTAGGCCACATTTTCTTTTTTCTTTTCTGATTGAAAAGTCTGGAAGGAAAGGAACCAGTTTTTATGCACCACTAAGTCTCCACTTCCAAGCATGGCACACAATGCAAAACGAGCACTTGTTGAATGAACTAATAAATGAATAAATGAATAGCATATACCATTTTGTCATCTGTCCTGTGGATGGGCAGTTACCTCATTATGACCATAGGGAGCCACAGACTCAATATCTGATAGATGGTTCCCCTTGTATTAGGCACAGTCATCTTATTTCTTGGCAGTATTGGCCTGTAAGCCCATGTTCTCAAAGTCTCTAATGAAAATAAAAATAAGGAAAGTTATGTTTAAGGTAGATCCATTTATGTCTGTATTGTTACAGAATGTTGGCATTTAACATGTTATTTCTTTAACATTAGTGAATAATTTTCAGAAAGCAGTAAGAGCTTAGAAATTGTGGCGTAAATAAATAGTATAAAGATTTTTATTTCTCTCTGTTCAGAAATACTCATTTGTTACTTAGACATTTTACCACTTAGAATGTGTTCCTATAACTGATTCAGGAATCTGCATCAAGATAAAAAAATATGACCTTACATTTGCATAATGTAATTAAGTTTTCAAAGCTGTTTCCCATCACATCTATCATTTTATTTTTATGTTTCTTCTTAGCAGAGCCTTGGAGCATTTCAAATTCATTGTGCCATAATAATGTATAGTTGAATACCATTAAAATATTGGCACTGAGGAATAAAACCACAGCCTTCATTTGTACAGCACTATTAAACCGCTTTCACATATATTATCTGAAGGGACCTCACAACAACCAGAGACAAAGATAAAGCAAGTATTATAATCTTGATTTTATAGACCAGGACCTGGAGCCTCGGAAGTTAATTGACTTGTTTCTGAAGGTCGTCCAACCAGTAAGTTAGCAAAGCCCTGTCTAGATTCTGGGACCTCTTACCTTTAAGTGAAATAAGCCAGCGACAAAGGATCGTATGTTGTGTTTTTTACTTCTTGACACTCTACTGTAGGTACAGTGCATACCTTTTGATTACAGGTATTTTATTTGACTTTTCTTTTTTTGATAGCTAATATATTTGATGAAACATGATGAAAGAGTGTGTCATGGAATTTTATATGTATACAATTTATCTCATACATACAAATTTTTGGAAAATTTTTAATATGTGAAACCAGAAAGTCTCCAAGAGTACTTGGAGAATAATTAAACCAGTCCTGTAATTGTAAGGATGAGCAAGCAAACTGGGTTCCAGAGAAAGAAACTGGCCCAAATTGAACAAGGTAATTCGTAAAAGAGCTCAGACTAGAGCTCCTGTCTCCTGACTCACCTGCCCATTTAGCACTCCTTCAGATTTCTTTAAGCCTCTCACATACTCACCTCACTCTGTTAGACATGGAAGGATGCAAAGGCTGTTAGAATACCATTGCCTTTAGATAATTTGCAGTTCTGTGGAAAGATGATGCATCCACTTGGATGAGTAAAGTGTAAGGCAGAGATGGGACCTTTTAAAAAATACAACAGGAGAACAAAAGAAGAAAGACTAGAATAATATTTTCACATCCTATTTACACTGACTTCAGAGTAAGCCATTGATATGTGACTAGCTCAGTTTGTGGGATAGATCAGACTTTCACTAGCATTGCTGCCTCCTCCCAGATGATGACGTATCCTGCTCCAGAATAGACAGACATACACTTCCTACCATGCTTTTTCCTTCCAGACATTTGACTCAGATAGTTGACATGACATGTAACAGTGGGCTTATGTGAGTGAAGTTTGAAGTGAGGTCAGGAATAGTAAGTCTTTTTAGAAAAAATGAATTGAACAAGAGGTTTTCGGGGAACCATGATCTGAACTGAATGCTTCCACAGGACAGAACCTGGGTTGTTTTAATGTAGGCTACATGACTCCATCTAAGAAAAGTCAGAAAAAAAAGCTTAAGCCAGGATGATTTCTAAGTAATGTTTCCTAAGAGTATATCAGGAAGAAGGGAGATTTAAATTTCTATTATATATATCCATAAATGTTTACTTATTTTCTAAAAAATTTCCATAGGAGAGAATCTTAAAGGGTATATGGGAGGGGGCACTGCCACTCTGCCACTATCTGCCATTAATCCAGAATTTCCCAAAGTGGGATATTAGGTGGGATATGAGTGAATTTTCCCTGGTAGTCATACGTTTATTGTAGCATGTGCTAGAAAAATATTGCTGGCATGCCAAAACTTTGGTCCCACACGTGTCTGCATCGATGGAAGCGAAATAAGATGAACTTTAAGGGGAAATTTTAGTGGACTTATAGCAGAATTAATTAAATAATAATAAAGGTGGCATGTGCATGCAGCGGAAATTACGAGGGTGCCTGAAGTCTGAGAAACACTACATTTATCGAGACTAGTTGACAGCTCCCACCGGCTTCCAGAGTCGCCGAAAGCACAGGTGCATTTCTCTCTTTCCCAGGGCTCCGTTGCTTGGCGTCACACAGTGCCTGGTACCTGGGATTAATCAATATGTATTAAATCACAATGCCTGTATAAAAAGGCTGGGAAGTACAACACACTAGTAAACACACTTAAGCTTTAACAACAGAAAGAAAAAAATACTAATTTCAACCTCTTACTGACTGTCATAATCAGTTAGTAGATGTCTCAGAACCCAAGTTTCCTCCTCCAACAAGTGAAGATAATATTTAGGAAGATTGCAGTTTTGAGGAAAAATGGCAGAATCTACATACATTTCTAGTTATACTGCATAGTTGTTGTAGGTACTCAATACTATAATTGTTATTTTCTTTTTTAAATAACTTTTAAAGCATTTTATTTTATTTTTAGAGAGAGGAGAAGGGAGGGGGAAAGAAGAGGGAGAGAAACATCAATGTGTGGTTGCCTCTTGTGCACCCCCACCTGGGGACCTGGCCTGCAACCCCAGCATGTGCCCTGACTGGGAATCGAACTTGTGACCTTTTGGTTCACAGGCTGGCACCCAATCCACTGAGCCACACCAGCCAGGGCTTCTTCTCTTCTCTATTCTTCTCTTCCCTTCTCTTCTCTTCTCTTTTCTTCCTTCCTTCCTCCCTTCCTTTCTTCCTTCCTTCCTTTCATTCAAGAGATGCTATAAAAGAAAGAGTTAAGAAAAGAATTTTGAGCACATGTATTTAGGATAGAAGGTGTTGACACACAAGCATCCTGGGAAAGGGAATGATGGAGGAAGAAGGCTGAGCTGTAGGAAGAGACCACGTGAATGGGATACCTCAGCCAGAGTCCCCATGTTCTTTCTTTGCCAGTGTTGACTGAGGAGTGACTGGTCCATTTTTTGGTGAGAATGTGGTTGCTGGCCTACTGTCATTCCTGACATGTAAGTCTTGGGGAAGATGAAAAAAAGTCAGCATCTCTTTTGAACATCTCTTTCATCAGTTATCTACAGTAATTGATTTCTGCTAGAGTCTTTTATAAATGTTTTTTTTTAAAGATTTTATTTCATTATTTTTAGAAAGAGGGGAAGGGAGAGAGGCAGAAGGGGAGAGAGGTATCAAAGTATGGTTGCTTTTCACCTGCCTCCAGCCACAGACCTGACTGGAGACCTGGTTTGCAACCTGGTTATGTGCCCTGGCTGGGGAATCGAACCTGTAACGTTTGGGTTCTCAGGCTGGTGCCTTATCCACTGTGCTACCAGCCAGGGCCTCTGCTAGAGTCTTTTCTCCATATATGTTAAGACCTTTCTGTTAGATCTAATTCTTTCTTTTTACTAGCTGCATAATATCCCACTGTAGAGCTATTCTATTATAAATTCTGATACTTCAGTTGTTTTCCAATGTTTTGATGTGTAAACAATGTAATGACTAGCCTTCTACAAAAGTCATCTGACAAATGGGGAAGGATACCTGTAGCATGAACTCCTAGAGGTAGACTGTCTAAAGCAAAGCATGTGGGTTTTTTCCATGGTTAAGCATGGTGCCAGATTGCTGTGCAGAAAGGTTGTGCCAGTTTACATGCCTCCCTGCCCCTGCAATACAGGAGTGTCTCCCCAGGTCCACGCCAAAGCAGTGGACATAAAACATGCTTTTCCTAACATGTAAAAAAACAGAATCACAGTTTTTAATTGCAAGTCCTTAATTATGCATAAGGTTGAGCTTCTGCTCTTTCAATGTTTTGTGTCCAACTGAATAACCAGCCTCCCAGCCACGCACGCTATCCCGAGGATAGAGGGGCAGAGCATTTCTGCCCTGGACCTGACAGTAGATTTCACTTACCCCAGCTCCCTCGCTTTGCAGCGACAGGGTTTTGCCAAGGGTCATGCAGCACCTCAGAATGTTCTTTTTTTCTTTCTTTCTTTTTTTATTTTTAATTTTATTGTTGTTGCTTTTTGCTCCCCTCTGTCCCCCTCCCCACCCTCCCCCATTCCCCCCAAAGTCAATCCCACCTGTTGTCCATGTCCATGGTTCCTTTATACTAGGTTTTTGTCTAAGCTGCTCCCCTTCCTTGCCTCTGCCTCCCCCCTCCCCCCAACCCCTTTCCCCCTGACCACTGAAGGCCTATTCACTATATTCATATATTTGGTTCTGTTTTGCTTGTTGTTAGTTTTGTTCATTATTGTCCTGTAATGGGTGAGATCATATGATATTTGTCCTTCACTGACTGGCTTATTTCACTAAGCATAATACTCTCCAGTTCCATCCATGTTGTTGCAAAGGGTACAAGTCCTTTCTTCCTTTCTGCTATATAGAATTCCATTGTGTAAATGTACCAAAGTTTTTTGATCCAATCATCCACTGATGGGCACTTAGGCTGTTTCCAGCACTTGGCTATTGTAAATAGTGCTGCTATGAACATAGGGGTACGAATGTTCTTTACTTAACAAGCGACCATTCACTATCTCTTGGGATTCTTTTGTGACTCCAGTGATCCATTGCTCAAGTTGCTGGAAGGGCAAGTGAGTGCTAGAACTCTTTGGTTTGAATCCAGATCGAGCAAAACAAATTTTTCCATACATTCACAACGGGCCTCTCTGATACAAAAGGCATTCCAAGGAATCAAGAAATCAGAGAGGGCAGCTGTGCTTCAGAATAAAAAATACTCTCTCTTGCAGCCCCAGTGAGCAGATTCCAAAGAGATTTCACACATTCTGGGCCTAGCAGATGATGAGATAAAAATACCCTGGCTGATTTGTGTGATGTTTGCCTGTACCTTGTTATTCTCGCTCTCCTGTGTTGTTAGTGCTATTTTCTCTTTCCAGCTCCATCCGATAAATTCAGTGTCCTTTAGAGCAGTGGACAAACACACCTCCAGTGGGCCTCTAGCTGCCTTTGTGACCAGTTACACTTCCATACACTTCCATTCGGAGAAGCTTCCTAACGCCACCACAGAGCAGCCTTCAAAATCAGAATAATCAGCAATATCAAGTGAAATAAGTCAGAGAAAGAAAAATACCATATGATTTCACTTATATGTAAAATCTGTTATACAAACAAAATAAACAAAAGAGAAACTCATACATACAGAGAACAAACTGATGCTTGCTGGGGAGGAGGGAGTTTGGAGAAATAGGTGAACAAGGTGAAAAGGGTTAAAAAGTACAAATTTTATCCTAGCTGGTTGGCGTGTCATCCTGTAAACCAAAAGGTTGCAAGTTCAATATCAGTGAGGGCACATGTTTAGGTTATGGGTTTGATCCCTGGTTAAGGCACGTACAAGAGGCAGCTGATTGATATTTCCCTGTTGCAGTAATGCTTTTATGTTTCAGTTCCTTCCTGTCCCTCCCTTCCCCTCCCCTCTCTAAAAAATCAGTAAGTATATCCTCAAGTGAGGATAAATACAAATTGCCAGGTACAAAATAGTTATGGGATGTGAAGGAAATATAGTCAATAATACTGTAATAACTATGAAGTTGGGTAGGTACAAGATTTATCAGGTTGACCACTTCGTAAGGCATATAAGTGTCTAATCACTGAGTTGTACGCATGTAACATTGAATGTCAACTATAATTGAAAAATAAATTTAAACATTTTTAAACAAAAACTTTACTATTTAAACTTTCTATAACAACAACAACAACAAAAATACAACAAAGAGCAATCAGCAATATAAAATACAAAGATTGCTGATAGCCAAAGGTCTTTAGAAGTTAAGAAAGCAAAACCTCTTCGAGACTTCACCATCGAGTAAATCATCATGCTGACTGGTTCTCAGAGAGGTTCCAGTTGATTTTCCATGGCAAAGCTGATTGACTATTAATGGATAATTCAGTCCTTTGTGAGAATGGATCATTCCTCCCTGGTTGTCTTTCCTCTTAACCCTGCTTCACCTCCAATGTCCTCTTCAGCACCCAAATCCCCTGTATGGGAGGCTAGGGGAGAAAGGGAAGGGAAGTACCACAGCGTCTCTTCTTGAGGAAGGAAGTAAGGGAGGCATGTGGAGCACCTGATGGCCCTTCAGTGACATGGAACCTGGAGCAAGTGAAAGCCTTCCATGGGAGCCTCTTTATCTCCAAGGCTCTATCCTTTGAAACTTCTATCCTATTGCAAACAAGTCAATTCCTTTTGAACTTTCCCAAGTGTATTTGACAGAAGTTGTTCTGCAAATGACAAACATGGTAGTCTGGATAAACCTCATACCATATAGGACAGAATCTTATGCATCGCTGACATTGGGTATCTGCTTACAACCTTTCAAGGGACATATCTTAACATTCTTTTTGTGATGACCTAACCTTGTTGACATGAGGAAAGTTAAGACAGGTAACAGCCGGTATATCAGGAAGCTCTTTGTAGAACATTGTTTTGTTTTGGCCTCTCCTTTTACATGGAAGTGAATATCCATAATTATATTCAGATTTTAGATATGGGATCTTTTGTGGCTTTAAAATGTATTATATAATTAAAGCATGTATTATTTAGCATAATCTCGCTATAAACAATATTTTGACTTTTATAACTTAATGTCTCAGTCTGAGGTCAAGCCAGTTTGCCAATGTTAGTCCTCAACTATCAATCAATGTGCAATAAATGAATTTAAATGAGGGGGAAAGTCTCTGGGTTAGCTGGTTTCTCTCTCTCCCTCTCTTTCACACACACACACACACACACACACACACACACACACCCAGCTGTAATAATAGGGGAAGAAAAGACACAAGCAAGCCTTGCTTTGATAGTTGGAAGTCAGAGAGGAACATAAGGTCTTATTCAAGAGCCCAGGCTAGGGCTGCAGTAGCTGAAGCCATGCTGTTTCCATTAGATAATCCTAGGAAGAAATCATAGCATGTGGCTCTCCCTGGAGAAGACATGTGGGAACCGTAACCCAGCAGCAGCCTGAGAGAAGCCGACATAAATTTCACCTTCCTCGAGTCTAAGGAGAGGAAGCCGGCATCCTTGAGTGCATTCACCTTGTGGCGTGGGTGTGGAAGGAAACTCCAGTTGGTGCCATTTTGCTTTACTTTTTTATCTTCTCAGCCAATGTATAGTTTTTTCTTTGTTTAAGCTTGTGTGAAGAGCACTTAATTTGGTTGGATGGGTAGCTCTCCATAAACTGTCACATTTAGTACAGATATCGCTCCATAGGAATCCTGAGTGCTCATACCTATGTATGTCCTCAGCTTGGTTAGACTCAATCATAAATACTACTTCCAGGTTAAATTTGAGAATGAGGGGAAAAAATCCTTCTAGTTCTGCATGTAAAAATGGTCACACAGAGAGCAAGTTGGCTTGCTTTTCACGTGCTGCCGTATCCTATTCCTTCAAGCTACTCAGCCTCCCAGGTAGAACCTTAAACACAAAATGTGTCACAATCTCATAAGCTCCAAGCCACATACAAGTGCGCATCACTTAGGTCAAAAGGACAAGAGATGGAAAATGTAATTTCTCTGTCAGAACTATTTAGTTCTCTGTGTTTTATTTTCTACATTTGGCAGTAGTTCCTATCTTTATTGTATTTTTTTTTTCAAAGACAAACTCCGGCTCTCAACAACACAGAAGAATGAATCTGAACAATACTGAGAACTAAAAAATGCCCAAGAAAGACTTTCTCCAGGAGGAGTAACACAAAGGCACGTGCAGGGAGGCCTGAGGAGGCTGCAGGTGTGGCTGGCCAGCCACAGAAAGGAAGGGAGGGAGAATGACAAACTGGCTTTCACAAACGTACAAGCGTAGTCCAGCCATTTCGCTAGACAGTGATAGGATCTGCGGGAATCCTGTTGGAGTGGCTCCCCATCTCAGGAAGTTCGGCTAGGATAGATGGCCCGTCACGTGGCTGGGATTCCAAAATTAGCCACCACCAGATATGAGACACCCCCGAAAGGAACGAGCTGCTGGTATCCCCTGGGAAAGTGAACTTAATCATCTCTAGCCAAAATAGAACCATAAAGCAATGTTTTAACTCTCTGTGTGTTTGCAGTGGAAACGGAACATTAAATCTGAGGTTGAATGACAGTGGTCCTATTGGAGACCAAGAGAACACCTCAGTTCTAGGCTGGCTGTTTGGTTCGAGTGTTTAAATATATTCATTGGCTATACAATTCTTTAACAAAGAAGGTATTGAATACGGTGTACGGAGAGATTCTTTGCAAAGAGGCAAACACCACAGATGTGCTTCGTAGATTTGATTTTCTCCAAAAATTGAATTTGTCTGATCAGAAGTTCAACCCCCAAATTAATTGTCATCCTGAGTGCTTACACTATGCAAACCACCGTGTTCACCTGAATTTTTAACCATCCTTTGGAATTTTGACTTGACAATACTGAAATTACAGTGCAAAGACTTGAACTTTAAAAAAATTATTATAAAAGCAAATGAATGCCTTTTAAAAGAATGTCAATAGGGCATTTTAATTCCTTTTTTTTTGACATTTTTAATCCTCCCCACTCCCTTGACAAAAAAAAAAAAAAAAAAAGCTTAATTAAGCTTTCAGCATTTTTTGTTACATAGAAATGTGTTTGCAAAATCTGTTGCCATTCCTAACCCCACACTCACTCACCTGCCTATGTAGTTCATTGCTTTCTAATGCGGAGAGATGGAAAAGAAAAATGAGTTGTGATTTGTAATTACGACATAGATGAGATTATCTCAATGACAAGTCATCATGGTTTCCTCAAATGTCAGCTGTCTGGTGGCAATTATAATGCTAAAATGTATTGAGTTTTACTACATGGCAATTACTCTTGCATGCATTTGCATATATTAGCTTATTTGTTCAAAACAAGCCTATGAGATAGAAATTAAAAGCTGGGCAGAGAAGAGTTAACTTAGAGGCCTAGGGTTGCACAGTAAGGGGTTAGAACTGGTCTCTAAGTCTAGGGTCTTGCCCTTGGCCATTATGCAGCATTATTTTTATGTAACTTAAAATGTTAGAATATGTGAATATGTTTATAAACAGCTAACTCTAGCAATAGAAAAGGTGTGGCTTTTACTGTTTTTAGCAAATAAAAATTATCTACAGTTTTAGGTTATATAAAAAATTGATGGTACAAGTAAGTATTATTGTGCTATTTTTTGTTTTTGTTTTTGAGAAGACAGAATGTTAAACAGCACCCAATTTCTCTCATTTATAGAAAGAAATGACTTGTTTTCATTTTTCAGTTTTATAGCATTTACCATTAGTGTTATGAACTGTTTCGTCAATCTTATCATTCCCCATAGACTTAGAAAGACAAATGCTGTGAATCTAACTTGACAGAAATAAGAGAATGAAAGATCAAGTCAGACAGAGAGAGAGAGACAGGGGGAAAGAGGGAGGAAGGAAGGAAGGGAGGGAGGGAGAGAGGGAGGGAGGTGTTTGTTTGACCCTTTTTCCATAACCTTCCTCCCACAAGGCCAAAATCCAAGTGCTGTACTCTCTTCTTACCATTCATTCATTCATTTATTCATTCGCTCTATCCTTTAAAATGTATTTATTGATTCGGTACTGTTTTTATGCTATTCACCACAATGAACAAAATCCAACATTATCTCTGAATTCACAGGGCTTTCATTTTAATAAGGGGGATACGTATTTTTATCCTCCCTGAAATATAGCCACAAGTTGCGATACAATGCTATTTAGGAAGAATGGTTGATGCTATGAAAACATGTGCTGGGAGAGCCTGGCCTGATCTGGGAAAACAAGGAAGGCTCTTGCATTCGTTTTCTAGGGTTGCTTTAACAAAGTACCACCAACCGGGTGTCTTAAAGCAACAGAAATGTATTCTTTCCATTCTGGAGGCCAGAAGTCTGAGAGTCAGGTGTCCGCACAACCTTCTTTCTGGAGTCCCTGCCCAGATCACCACACCCCTCTCCTAGCTCCTGGCGGTTGCTGCCAACCTCTTGTGTTCCGTGGCTTACAGAGACCTCGCTGCAGTAACTACCTCCAGTGTCACATGCCCTTCTCCCCTTTAAGCCTGTCTGTGTGTAAATTTCCCTTTTTTTCAATGAACACCAGTCATTGTATCAGGGCCTGCCCTCCTCCAGTATGACCTTAACTTGAGTATATCTGCAAAGACCCTAGTTCCAAATAAGATCCCATTCATAGGTGCTGGGAACAAAATACTAAGTCAGACTGAGAGTTAGGACTGGACCATTCCTTTTTAGGGAACACAACTTAACCTACAACAGTTTCTTTGAGCCAAATAAATTTGAGCTGAGATTGGAATCTAAGAGAGGGCCCCGCAAAAGGAATGAGGTGTGTAAAGGCCCTGAGGCAGGAGTGAGCATTCTATCTAATGACTTGAAAAAAGGACCCAGAGTTGGATATACCGAGAGAAATACAGGAGCGAAGAGACTCGAGGACAAGTACTCAGGTGTGGCACACAGGCTCCCTCCTAGAGACTCCCTTCATACAAGGTGCGACAGTCACAAACCTACTGGTCCTCATTCCAGTTCAGGCACCCTTTCTGCACATCGCTAAACAACCAGCACCGGCACGTGGGCCCTGGAGTAGACAGAGGGAAGCCACTTTCCTGCGCTGGGTAAGGCTGTGGGAGAGCAGGGTTCTGTGGTAAAGCCTCCTTTGGGGCCACAGCGTGGGTTGTGGCACGTGAGCACAGTCTGGAAGAAGATAGGTCAGTCTATTTGCATCATAACTTGCCAACAACTTGGGTGAGGGACTTCTCACTTCTGGGCCAGTTTCCTTATCTGTCAAGTAGGGGTCTCATTGTGAACAATGAGTGAGATAAAGCATGTTCCAGCACTTTGTAAACTTATAAAAAAGGAGGAGTAAGGATGTTAGGCAGTGCTAGGAATAGAGAACATTAATAATCTGTGGCCTTCTAAGCCTAGCCCAGTTCGTGCAAATGCCTTACCAGTGACAGAAGGAGCAGGGCATGGCGAGGGGGGTTTATTAATAGCATCTCCCAATCTGTTTACCGTGGAGGAGGTGGGAAGGTTAATAATAACAATAACATTTCATCTGTGTACAGAGGAGAATGTGGGAGAGTTGATGTTAATCATTTTAATAACTGAAGGTATGTGCAGTGGTTTCTGGGTAACAAGTTTCTCATCTACAATCTCATGCAACCCTGTGGCATAAACCCCTTTTTAAAAAAAAACTCTCGCATCAGGGGGATGCACAAACCTTATCTGCTAGCACTTGGACAGGAGTGGCTTATTGAACGTGCTGATTTTGGGAAGGCTGCGTGGAGTGAAGCCCTGGGCAAGAAAAAGGTAACAGAGGAGGAAGAAGAAGGCCAGGATGGGGCTCCTGGGACCCCACTCCCCTACGAAAGCCTGGGAGGCAGCTTGTTTTAACCCAGGATCCATCCTGTCCACTCCAAAGGTTTCCGTTTTTCTGGAGACAGCCCAGAGTCTGTCATTGTCAGAGCTCTCCCCTGGGTGAGGTTTGTAATGTGGAGGGCGACAGCCACACTGTGGAGAGTGACCTGCAGGCTGACCCATTTGAGAAGAGAGTTAGGAGCAAATGACAGAAAGCAGCCAGGAAACCTTTTTGATCCCAAATGAGGTGGAACCCAATGTATGTTTCCAAAACATATTATGACCTTATACGCGTATATGTACACACACAATTGTGTGTGTGTGTATGTGATGTTATATTTTGCACTTCATTCATCACCTTGCCCTTTTGACTAATGTGTTGAAGTGCATTTAGTGTCATTGGTTCATCAGATCTACTTAAGTATTTTTAGCTAATTTGTATACTGACATACCACTTTATTAAGCCAGTGCCTTTTATATTGACGTTACATTCATTGACTTACTCATAATTTTTTTACCCCATATTAAACTCTGTAGTATATCACTAGTATCTCAGTATTCAGAAATGTAAGCAATATACTTTCAACTACAATCAGTTTACATGTGCAAAACATACTTTTTCCTGGTATTTCCTTTGACTTATCATCTCCTGGCACAGAAACTAGGAATTACAATCTCTCGTTTAACGTTTTAAATTATTTCTGCAGATAGCCTTGTTAGGAAAAGCAGTCTCAAAGGTTTAATTTTGTCTCTTCTCCACATGGACCCCAAAGGCAGATTCTGAAAGCCAGTATTTCCTCTTTGCATTATAAGCATCTTTGATATTCCAAAGCTCTGGGGTCCTGGCCCATAATATTCTAGATCATAGTAGCGTTTGTATAGATAATTATACTTCCTCTACTTACTCACCTCATCCTGTGACAGATGAATACCACCACTCCAACTAATCATCCTCATTATTATCATTGACCATTCACTCCTGCTGGCCTTTGCACTAAACTCCTTGCAAGCATTATCTTTTTAATGCTCTGAGACGTGTGTTAAAGTCACCTCGCCCAGCCTCCAAATGTATGATTTATGAATCCCCTCCACAACTCTCCCCAGTGGGAGAGACTGACGTGTAAATAATGAACTGCAGGCCCGAGGGTGTAATGAGCGCAGAAACGGGAAGCAGAAACGGGAAGCAGACCAGGCGGAGCTGGGGCCCCGGGGGGAGGACAGGGACTGCTTCTAACAGAAGGGACTGCAGAGCTGAGTCTTGAAAGATAAGAAAGGATTTGTCGTGTGGTTGAGGAAGTAAGAGCAAATTGAATAATTACCACAGAAGAATTGATACAAATTATAGATGCACCCATACTATTGATTAACTGGAGGAGCGGGGAGGGGAGAATTTGGAAATGGCTCACTTTTATATCTGCCATGAAGCTCATCTGTATTCTTACAGTTCAGGTAAAACATTAATTTTTTTTTTTTGGTGGGGGGGATGGCTAAAGTTTCCATATTCTGAATTGTACAGTGGAGTGAATTGTTTAATAATAATTTTATTAACATATTTCGATATGTCAAGTGCACTAGCTACCATTGCACACGTATATTATCTCATTATAACAAATTCTTGGTGTACTTATTTTCCCATTGTACAAGGGAGGAGATTAAAAACTACATTTGCCCGACATTACACAGCTGGTATGCCTACGAGCCGTTCATTGATTCAGTTGTTTCTCGAGTGCCTACAATGTGTCTGTCAAAAATTTAAACTGGGTCAGCCTAATTCCCAAACATTTGTGCTAACCTTTACATGGCACTTGTCTCTCCTTTAGTATCAGAAAGGCAATATTTTTCTTTCTTTCGCTATCTATCATTATCTTTACAACTCTCAGATGACTCAAAAGCAAGTCGTGTTCCGCAGAAATCAGTGTAAGGTTACTAAACCATTTCTTGTCCAGAGCATGACACAGACTTCAGGCAAGGCAGTGTATCATTATTGAAGCAATGCTGAGCGCTGATTGCGTTCATCCCTTTCAGTGATAAGTCCCATTTTCCAGGGCACTTACCATCTAGCAGTTACCATTTGTCTGAGAGAAGGCGGCAAAGTCAAGGGATTACTTTACGCTTGCAAAACAGCTATGCACAAAAGGGCTATTAAGTCTTAAATGATCACAGGAGATAGTTGATTAAATAAGATGGGATTGGAAGCCTCAATTTAGGGCTGTGGTCGAAACACTTTTTACAGTGTTGACCTGGTTGCTTCATGCTAAGTCTGATGAAATACAACCCGTAGTAGTAACTAGTAATCGTTACTGTTTCCCCTAATTTCTTTGAGATGGGGTAATGGGGTTTAATGAACAGAGATGATTGTTGGCCTTGGGCCCAGCACTGGAAAGCAGTGGAGCAAGGATTTAATCCAAGCTGTCTTGACTTTAGAGTCCATTGTCTTCCCTCTGTACTACAGCTGCCTCCCACATAGGGTGGTGGTAAAAGTACATAGGATAATGCAGGTAAGAGGTTTAGCAGGGTGTGTGTCAAATAAGTGCTCTCTTAAAATCAGTTTCTTTTTTTAAAGATTTTATTTATTATTTTCAGAGAGAAGGGCAGGGAGGGAGGAAGAGAGGGAGAGAGAAGCATCCATGTATGGTTGCCTTTCACCTGCCTCCAGCTAAGGACCTAGCTGGAGACCTGGCTTGCAACCTGGTTACGCGCCCTGACTGGGGAATTGAACCACCTTTGGGTTCCCAGGCCCAAATCCACTGAGCCACACCAGCCAGGGCTAAAATCAGTTTCTTCCACAAATATGCATTGAACACTTAATAGCTGCCAAGCACTGCTCTTGGCACTGAATAAATAAAACAAAACATGCATATATCTCTGGCTCATGCTGCTATCCCATTAGTTGGAAGAGACACAATAAGCATGATAAAGGAACAAATTAAGTGCTTTGCTGGATGATCACAAACTGCTCTGGGAAAATTGTAATACAGCACAGAGGCGATAAGTGAGATAAGCCTACCCAAGTTAGTTTTATTCCACTAAAGGCTGGAAGGGAGTGAGCCATGCAGGTTCCTGGGGGAAGGCATTCCAGGGGTGCCGGTGAGTTCACCGGGCTCCAGTGAGCACAGACTTGCGAGTTCCAGGACTTGCAGGAAGCCAGGCAGCTGGAGGAAGGGCGCAGCTGGGAGGGCAGCCAAGTTGAGGGTGGGGACCCATGAAGGGGCAGCGCGTGCCAACCATGCTGTGCTTTTTAGGCTTTTACTGAGAGTCAGGTCTCTCTGGAGAGTTTGACAGGAGGTGCCCCAATGTGACAGGTTTGTGCATGTCACTGCAATGGTGACAGTAGGAGAATCTGCTTTCGAGTGGAAGTAAGGAGGCTGGTTTGCAGGCCACCGCGAAACTGCAGCTTAGGGTTGGACGGTGGTGACTTAGGCCAGGGTGGTAGCTGTGGAGGTGGCAAGAGGAACCAGCTAGAAGTTGCTATTAATCTTTTTAAGTTGGTGTTTGGCCAAAATTACCAGCAGTCAGTTGTTGAGCTGAGGTGTGCTATACTGTGTGTCACGGAGAAGGGCACTGTGGCAGGCACTGTAGTAGAAAGTGTCCCCAGTGATTTCCAGAAGAAAACTAGTCAAGGTTCCATCTGATTGACCATGTAGTGCCTTTGTGAGAAGGGGCCCAATGTCCGTCCATTCAGGAATCTGCTCTGACCTCGTTGATTTCCGTTGTCAGGTTCTGCAGGGTATGCTCATTGTTGCGACTTCCTGTGCCTAATAGCTTGTCCCCTCTTCATCAGAGAAGGCAGGTGTTTTAGCATCCAAAGCTCTCTGTGTTTTCACTGATTCGAACTTCTCATGATGTGATGTCAAAAACAGGACTGTGTTTCATTCAGCCTTCCTCCTGACTTCGACTCTGTCTGCCCTTACCCTTTGTTTCACTACCCTTGCTTAATTCTTCAGAGGGAAGAAACACCTTAATAGGTTTAAATTAAGATCTCTCATCATCTACTGTTACTATTTGAACACCTATCTTTGAATATGTATACACATGTACTGTTTACTTCATTTTAAGTATCTTTTATCTTACTACTCTGAAATACATTTATTTGTATGGAGTTCTTGGGAATTGTTTACAGCTAAGTTGTAGAATACATTTTTTAAAACAGACCAATCAATCAATAATAAAAAGATGGTACTGCTGTCCCTCAAATGCAATTTCTCTAAAAACAAACTGGATGTTTCTGGTACAGCATATGAGGTCTGTCCCAAAAGTATCAAGCCAACATCAATGTAATTAAAGCAGTTTGTGTGGCTGATACTTTCGGGACAGACCTGATAGTACTGGGTTTTCAGGCTCTTGGGCTAAGACTGTCCATGTTATGTCCTGACTTTGCTATTTACCAGCTATGCAGTTTTGCACAATCCATATTTCTTTTGGGGGCTTATTTTTTATTCATAATAGTTATAATGTGGGTTAAATGAGAAAATGAGTATATGTGTATCATTGGGCATAGTTCCTGGCTTATATTAATCACCCTGAAAATATTAGCTCCTATTATTTGTAAGCATACACATGACTCCTCTCATCTAAGTGAGTTCATGGAGGGCACTCACATTCTTCCAGGGTCCCATGTACAAGATACTGAGACTGAGAAACTTACCTGACCTTCACTTCTCTGTTTCACTATTTCCCAACAGTCAGCATAGTATATGGATTTTTCACAGATCACAGACCAGCTGGAGAGCAGAGTTGTTGGTAAGTCCCTAAGAAGCTCCAGGCTACAACTCATTTAACGCTGCCATTTACCTAGCTCTGTGACTTTTAGTATAGGAGCTGACCTCCTGTCAACTCAGTTCTCTCATTGTAAATGGGGATACTGACTGCATATATCTCACAGTTGTGCTTTACATCTGGGATGGGAAGATGGAACATGCTGCATGATACAGCACTCAGCACATATTAAATGTTCAGTAAGGAGGTGATGTCGCGTGATGATGAAGAAAATGGTGATAGTGAAATGAGTAAGAGTTTCTTTAGCTTAGGTAAGAGAAAAGCCCTTCTGCCCTCCATCCTCCTCCAAAGTTCATCTATTTATATCTGGTCATTGGCAATGGATTCCTATCCCTAACGTCTAGTTTCTTTCTGTTCCATTCTGCCCAACACATAGCTTCAAGATTAATCTCTCTTTTAAAGACTGTGCCTCTTCTCTTAAAAATGTTTATCAGATTCCTGTCAAGGCAGCCAAGACATGCATAATTTTCCCTCACCTTGTTTTTATAGCTGTACACCCACCTTCCACACCAGGCTTGTGATCTACAATTGATTCCTTGCGCTTACCTTCCACTTGTCCTACTTACTTGCCTTTCCTCGATCCCTCCTGTTGACCCTTCATTGTCTCAACCTTAAATGTGAGGCCTCCTCTTTTGGTGCAGTCATTTTTTTTTTTTTTTTTAATTGAGAAATATTTATTTAGAATCTATTTTATGCTTGGTGCTACACACCGAAATCAATAAGGAGCCACAGAGATACAGTCCTTTCCCTCTTGCTACTCTTCCTCTTGTTCATGTGTGTGTGTGTGTAACTTCCCCAGTCTTTTTGCCACATAGTAGATGCAGCTTTGTTTGATAGGTACACACTGCGTCATCAACTGTAACATACGTAAAACCTTGCACGTAACTAAGATTCAAGAGCTAGTTGGTCTGGTTTTTCAAATGATTTTCCTGTAGTGTATGGTCCACATTGGGGTTAGGTTGCTGCCTTCTGTTAGTCAGTCTCATAGCCTTGCTTCCAAGATCCCATCCACTGAAAAACAAGTGTATTTAGACATTGGCCTCTGTGACAAAATTCAAAACAGAATTCTACATGTTAAAAGAATAATCTATATTTGGTAATTTATTATACTGTATCATACCATATTATAACTGGGAAAATATAGCCGATTTCTTTTTAGTAGCATGTGGAAAATTAAATGCAGTTCTATGTAATAGAACTATATGGTGTATCCAAAAGTTATTTTATTCAAAGTTGATATGCTTAGTACAGAAATTGTTCTGTCTCTTTTTAAATAGCAGGTGCATGTTACGTATGTCTTACATACAGAAATTTGTGCTCATGTTTGACACTACAAAGGTGCCTTTATAATAGTGTGTTTTTAAGTTCCAGGTCTTTGAAAAATAGTCACCAAGGAAATAACAGAATAGATAGGTTATATGTGTTTCACTTAAACCTAAGGTAGAAAAACCTTGGTGTCACTTAAAATTATCTTCAGATGATTTGGGTATTTACATGCCAACTTGCTTTCAATAACAGAGTCCATTCAGAGTAACCCCGTACTTTCAGCAAAGTCTGTGATTCACTTTTCTTGCTCTGTCTGACCTTGAATTTATAATCATTTGTATCCTTACTCTACAACAGCTGTAAAATAATTTGAACCCAAAAAGAAAGGACACTGCAATTAAGAATATGTAGTGCTGAGAGGTTTATTTTTGCTAAACTTATCCTTATGGTAGCCTAAATCCAGATAAAAGAGCATGATGCAAGGTAACAGTATGTAGGAGTGATAGGGGTAGGAAGGATAGCAGCCAGGATTGTGAAATCTCAAAGCATGGCTTCAATAAAAATTCATTTACTTTTATTGTTACTGACTTGTGACACCAAGCTTTAACTTTTGCCTTAAATCAAAAAGGGCTCCCCAAAAGTAAGGTAAATTTCCCATAATAAACCTTATTATAAATAATCTTGGTAGAAATTGTGAAATAAATTTCTCAGTCTCAACATCTTCCTTAGATCTGGGTCGTAATTAAATTGAACTTTGTGGTGGTCATTCTGACAAGTACTATGAGTGTGAAGACAAATAAAGACATAGTTTTACTCTTAAGTGGGATTTGGTCGTTCCCTAAAGGATAACTAGAATACAAATGGACATGGCCACAGCCTCCTAACTGTTCTTGCTACATCTGTGTTTACCCATGTAGTCCATTCCATCCTCTGTGCCAGAGGACTATTACTAAAACCAGCATGCTGAAAGGCAGGATTTCAATGTCAGTTTCCTCTGCCGGGTGTGTAAGGGGTTAAAAGCCCTTGGGCTCTGTAGCCACACCACTGCATTCTTTTTTTTTTTTTTTTTTTTCCTATTATTATTATTTTTTAATATTTTATTATTTTTAGAGAGAGGGGTAGGGAGAGAGAGAGAGATCAATATATGGTTGCCTTTCACCTGCCTCCAGCTGAGGACCTGGTTGGAGACCTGGCTTGTGACCTGGTTATGTGTCCTGGCTGGGAGTCGAACCAGTGACCTTTGGGTTTGTAGGCCAGTGCCTTACTTTTTAAAAATATTTTATTTATTATTTTTCAGAGAGATAGGGGAGGGGAGAGAGGAAGAGAGGGAGAGAAGCATCAATGTATGGTTGCCTTTCATTTGCCTCCAGCTATGGACCTGGCTGGAGACCTGGCTTGCAACCTGGTTATGTGCCCTGGCTGGGAGTCGAACCAGTGACCTTTGGGTTCCCAGGCTGGCACCTATCCATTGAGCCACTAGCCAGGGCTACTGCATTCTTTTTATAAGGGGAAGCCAGAGCTCCTGGTTTGTGCTGGCTTGCACAGGAGCCCCTTTCCTTTTTATTGAATTGCTTTGTCAAGTTAATAAATGCACACTGAGACTTTTTTTCTTGCATGCAGAAGGGTTTAAGAAGTGATAACATCGCTTCACATGTCATCAGGACTAAAGCCAGTAAGTTTAATTCATTCATTGTAAACCATAACAACTTCTGAATCTAAGGCATCAACATTGGAAAAGGAGTTGGGGGCTTAAACTAACAAATTCCAGTAGAGTGGATGTATGCAAATTTTTAAAAAGACTTTATTCATTATTTTTAGAGGTAAGGGCAGGGAGGGAGGAAAAAAGAGAGAAACATCAATGTATGGTTGTTTTTCACCTGCCTCCAGCTGGGGACCTGGCTTGCAATCTGGTTATGTGCCCTGGCTGGGAATCGAACCAGCGACCTTTGGGTTCCCAGGCCGGCACCTATCCATTGAGCCACCAGCCAGGGTCTCGTTATCCAAATATTAATTGTGGAGAAGTGTTGTAACCTTTAGCTTCATGCATATGAACTCTAACTATTTTATATTACAATGGCTTTTCAAATCATAATTCAGACACAGCAGCCCTATTGGACACTCTAAGATTAATAATGACTGTGTAGCTCATAGCCTAGGGCAGAGCTGGCCACGAAGTCAAGACTCCTTGGAATCCCGATCCTGTTGATGCCACTCCTGTTGCCCCAACAGCGTCAGCATGAATTCCTTTAGTGTTTCCAGGATTTCTGCACTTTCCTTGGCCTGTCTTTTTAATGCAAATGGGTGATAAATATGTTTCTTCTTCCGTCAAACTCTAAGCTGGTTTTTAGTGGTCCTAGAAAAAGAATAACTGATATTAATAATAATAATTTGCCAATTGTTGGACACACTTTGGCTCATTTATTCCTCATGAGAACTTAATGAGGCAAGTATGTCCCTTTTCTTATTTTATAGTGAAAAACCAGAAGCTTAGATATTTTCCTTTCTCCAGAATCCACAGCTAGGAAGTTTAAGACTATGAAGTGACTGTGTTGCTTTAACCTGTGTGGAATGTGAGAGAAGTGGACAGAAGTGAGTTATATTTTATAGGTAAAACAAACTGGACTTCCTGGTGAACTAGATAAATGAAGGATAAAAAAAGAAAGGGTCATTTCTAGGCTTAAATCTGGAACAAGTGGGCATGTAGTGGTGTCCTTTGTTGATAAGGGAAAACCTGGAGAGGATAAAGAGGGTTTTGAAAGAAAGTCATAAAAACACCTGAGTTAGCTAGTTTAAAATGCCAGTCAGATATTCAAGGAGGTTCGAGAAGCAGTTGAATATGAGTCTGGGGCTTGTGGGACTGTGGACATGAAACTGAGAGTCATGCCTCTATGGAAGGGACCAGTGGGAGCCCTGGGGACCAGCAACAAACACACCAACGAGGGGGAGAGAAACCTGCTAAATATGTTACATGTGTTTCCTCACTTAGTACCTGCTTGAAGTTAAGTATCGTCTTACTTATCTTTGTGCCTAGTGGTATTTGTCATACAAATTTTATTTATTTACTTACTGGGCCACATTGGTTAACAGATGCCCAGGCTTCAGGTGCACACGTCTACAATATCATCTGTGTACTGTATGGTGTGCTCACCACCCCAAGTCAAGCCTCTGTCCATCACCATTAACCAGCATTATTTCCCCTTCACCCTCTGCCACCTCCCCTCACCCCCTCCCTCTGGCAATCACCACACTTGTCTGTGTCCATGAGATTCTCCTCTCTCTTTTTCTGTTCATTTCCTCTACCCCTCCCACCCAGCCCCCCAAATTCTCTCTCAGTAGCTGTCAGCCTGCTATCTATGAGTCTGTCTCTGTTCATTGCAACACTATTTACAATAACCAAGATTTGGAAGCAGCCCAAGTGTTTATCAGTAGATGAGTGGATAAAAAAGCTGTGATTATATTTACATGATGAAATACTTATCAGCCATAAAATGAAGGAAATCTTACCCTTTGGGACAATGTGGATAGACCTGGAGAACATTATGCTAAGTGAAATAAGTCAGTCAGAGAAAGACAAGTACCATGTGATTTCTGTTATACAAATTTATAATGAAGCCTGTTGAATTCATTTTAATTCTAAAAGCAAAGAATAGTGCCTCTTAGAAGTCTCCCAGGCACACACTGTAATGATTTCGCATTGCTTGCTAAACAAGCATGAAGGACAACTCCAGCATCTAATTTAGCGTGGAATAGGGATGGACAGTTTGATGACTACTGGAGACAGATTTATTGTCCCTATCCCCTAACCTGCCCCTATCCCCTTTCCCTAGGGACACAACCAAAAAGCATGGTCCCAGTGCTCACGGGGTGCGTGGCAGAACGCCCAGGATCTCAGCATGGTCCTCAAGGCTGAATACCAGGGGTCTTGAGGGAGAAGCAGCTGCTGCAACACATGTGTGATCAGTAGGGTTTCCCCCCAGCACTGGACTGAAGCACATCCATGCACCCGATACTCAATTTTCTGCAAGCTTACGTGGCGAACTTGCTCTAGCGTGTCATCATGTTTGTCCCATTGACTTTGGCAAGTTAGTATTGACATGTTTCTAATCTCCTTGTTCCTTTTAAGCCTTTAAGAATTTGCAAATGTAGACACATCCTTATTTTTCCCTCTTTCTGTCTTTTTGCCGCTCTTCTGATTAAGCCTCCACTCATTAACCTCCACTTGGCAAGTGCAGTAGGCGGGCTTCCTCCCTCCTTTCTCTCCCGGCTCTGCCGCCAAAATGACCACGCCAAAGTGCTGCCAAGGATTTCAACAGTCCCCACTGCTTATTGAAAAATAAAAAAAGATTCCAAAATTCTAAGATTGGCATCCCAAGTCTCCCACAATTTGTCATTTCTGGGCAGCCTTTCCAACATGAGTGCCGTCAACCAAATCCTGAGTTGTAATTAATCAGCCCCCATTTTTACCACAAAATAGTTCCTGTGTTTTCTGTGTGTTGCAGCACAGCACCAGCCACGTCTTTCAGCCAGGGCACTTTACCTGTTCCTCCACCTCTTAACGTCCTCCTCACTCCTCAAGTTCGCGGCCAATGCAGCCTGCATCAGGGAGCATTCCTTACTCAGAAGAAGTCTTGTTTATACTTCTGAAACAACTGGTTTATTTTTTTTTAAGGCCGTTATCAAGTAGATGATGATGGTGTTGATGATGCTTAGATGGGTAGGTAGATAGACGATAGATAGAAGAAAGAGATAGAGATTTTGTTATGGGCTTTCTTTTTATTGCTTGAAGCTAACTTATTTTCATTTCAATATATTGTACAAAGCGCAGCATATAGAACTCTTAACAATGTTTATTGAATGAATAAGTATAATTAACCCAGTATAACTAATCCTCAGTTCTCACAATTTATATATTATATAATCCTAGGTCTTTATATAGCAGATTTTCTTAAAGCCGGGGCTCTTTATGGGGTGTTTGTGAGGTCATTACATAGGTGACTTTCTTTTAACAAATATTAATTACCTGGTCATGATAGATTCTGAAAAGCAGGTTTACATAGAGCAACACATTCCTGCTCTCAACAAGCGGACAGTTTTATGGTGATGACCACAGTTAAACAATAAGGGCAGATGGGAACCTAGGGCTATTTCCAGAAGGAACTGATGTGGAAGCTGAGACCTGAAGGAGTCCTAGAAGTTGGTCAAGTGACACTGTGTGTGTAGCTGGGCTTGAGGACAAGGCGGACCAGGTGAGGAAGCTGGGCAGAGGACAGGGGAAATTAATAGAGTAGACATCCTTATGGGAAGAGGAAAAGAATCAGCAAATGAAAAGGCATTCCTTCTGGCTAGAGTATAAGTGAGTGACATGGGGGAGATGAGGTGTGGAGAATGGGCAAGTTTAGGCTTAAAGAACACTCTGAGATCTGAAAGAAAACGCCCAGGTCTCGGGGGATTTTAAGCAGGGCACTGAGCTGGCAGGAAAGTTCTGTGCAGAATGGAAAGTCCTCTTGCAGCTCCAGGTGGAGGGTGACCGTCCAGCCCTAGGCCAGCTGTTGGCCACCACAGTAACTGCTGTCTCTCCCCAGGGTGTCCAGGGCAGCGGCTGAGGAGGCCTTACGGAGGAGCACCCCGCAGTAGATGCTGAAACATCGCACTCCGGGATGAGAAACAGTAACATGGCAGCACCTGTGTGAAAGGAATTAAAAAGCAACAGACTCCGTTTAGAAAGGAACAATGTCCAAGAAAGGGCGCAATAAGGGCGAGAAGCCCGAGGCGCTCATTGTCGCCCTCCAAGCTGCCAATGAAGACCTCAGGACCAAGCTCACGGACATCCAGATCGAGCTGCATCAGGAGAAGTCCAAGGTGAGGGGGACGCCTGCAGGCAGAGCGGCTGCGGCCCAGCAATGCCTGCCGGCCCTCTTGGTGGCTCCTTTCTGCCACTTGCCTTTCTGTACAATATATGGAGACTTTCTCGTGTGTAGCAGGAGGGATTTAAGGGCAGGATACGCACAAGGTGACAATAATAGGCTCACGAGGCTGATCTCTGCCGTAACAGAAAGCCTGGTTCAGGAAACCAGATAATAAAAATTGAGACACCGACCCCCACTAGCACACCCCGCCTCCAACTCAGTAGTTCCTAACGGGCAGATTGCACCCTCGCCCTGGAGAGGTTATGCCCGAAGTGGCACTGTGAGCAAGCTTTCTAAAATGTATCACATCATGTCACTCAAAACCCTTCAGTGGCTTCCTTGGCCTCTCAGAAGCAGAGTGGCTTTCCTGCCACTCCAGGACATTCCCTGCTGCTCTCTTTTTGCCTGAGCTGCCACCCCTCCCCACCCTGGATCACTCTGGTCCAGCCTCTTGGAAGCATCGGGAGAGATGCTGAGCACATTGAGGGACTTGGCTCTTGTCCCTCCTCCTAGCCACCGCCACGCTTTGTCCTCCCCTCCCTCCGGTGTCGCTGCAGCCGTTCATCTGACCACAGTCTAACGCAGAGCAGGCCTAGTTACTCCCCACAGCCTGGCCATTCTCCATTCATTTCGTATAAAATTATAAACTTCTATTTATTTGCAAGCTTAGTGCTTCTCTCTCCCCAGTTGAGTGCAATCTCTGCAATCTCAGAGATTGAAATTTCCTCTATATCCCTAAAGCCCAAATGAATGTCCAGAACGGAAAAGCTCAACATATATTTTTGATTGAGTTGAGGAGTGAATGAAAGGTGATGTATTCCTCATACCTTAGTTTCTTTCTCAGTAACCCTGTACTGTCTCATAGAGTTGTGATGAGGGTTAAGGTAGACAAGTACATAGGTAGTTACGTGGATTCAGTGGGCAAATTCATGTCAAATGCTCAGAGAGTTGCCTGGCACATTGTCAACCCTCAACAATGGTAATAGTAATATTCTTTCTAACAGGTTCTTCACTGAGTTGGTTACTAACTAGACTTAGGAGAGTCTCTGTACTCCTCTGAATTTCATAAATGGATTTACTAACACTTATCTCATCACCAGAGCTGTGTCAATCTCAACTACGGTCATGGATAGGGAAACATTTTGAAATATCCAACATGTATTTGAACACATCCGCTCCCTGCGCAATGGACACAGCCATGCCAACACTATGTAGCCTTATCTACATAGTTCTTTGGATAGTAGAAAATGTCTTTGATCAAACTATAGATCACAAGCCAACAAATACCCTTCTTCTATTTTATCTACTTCTTCTCCCGTGTTGTTGCTATTAAATCTCAATTAGTTCTTTCCCCCCAAAATCTAGTAAATATTAGGTCACCCAAAGCCTTTTGCCTCCTGTCTCAGCAAAACCTTGGATTAACAGACGCCAGTGAAAAATTTGTGAAGGAAATTTTTGAGTTTCTATGAAGGTAAAAGGAACATGGTTTTTTTTAAAAATTTGTGCATCAGAAGACCAAGGCACATTTTTGGCTCTTTTTAAATTTTCTCTCCTCAGGGAGAAATTTAAGTGCCTCTGTGTCTGGATCTGTAATTCAGATGACCGAATCTATTTCTCCATTTCTGTGTCTCTCCAGTGTCAATGGCTTTGGAATAACTTGGGGGAACTTATTAATAATTGAGACCCTAGTAGACATTCAAAGGATTCTAATGAAATAAGTGGCATAAGGACCAAGATTTATAATCCTGGCAGACAGTCCAGGCAGTCCCCATGCAGGTGGCTCTGCGCCTTTGTCTTGACACGCCCTCCACTCTTAAGATTCCTCCCTGGTCCGACAGCCTATGAACATTTCATTGGCTCTAACTTTCCCTGGGGCAACATATCATTTCCAGAGAGCAGCCTCCTGTCATTGTCATAAGGATTGGATGACAAACTACATTCATAGGCAGGAGCTGCCACTGATTTACAGGGAACAAACTCGGGAGATTTCAGAGGCAGAGGTCACCCAGGATCCCACCACTGCCGATGTCCTGCACATTCATGTTCTTTAAAAGGGGGTAACCTGAGCCTGGAAAAGGCAGCCTGTTTATCTAGGACCTGGCCCTGGAGTCTTAAGTTGGGAAGGCCAGCATACTGTCCCCTTCTGACAAGAGACAGAAGGCAGTGTCCTGAATGAAAGCGCTGCCCTGTTCTCACTCTACGGGCTGCCTTCCTGTCTCACTTTCCTTGTCAGTTAATTACAATCCCAGCGCAGGGGCAAAAAGCGAAGCCTCAACGCCTGTCAGCAGCCTTCCCCGAAGAACAAAGGGAATTTAGAGGGCAAACAAGTCATAACGCAGTTTTATTAAAATAAATAGGATTGTGTTTCCAAGGCCCGGGCTTTAAGAGAGAGCACGTGAACAACGCCAGGGTGTGGATGCACATTTGCGGTTGGGTGCTGAGACTGGGATAATGAAATGCCCGTTGGCCCCTGGGGAATAGGCTTGTTAGAGAGTGGGAGGCATTGGGGCGATGGGGCATTGCTCATTTTTCCAGAAAGCAGATCATCCCATCGACATTTACACAGCGCATTGTGTAGAGAGCAGAGTCATAAATGCTTTGGGCTGATAACAGAAGAAGCTACATGTCACTGAGTGTTTACTACCTGTCACACTGCAGTAAAAGCCTTTTCTCCTGGCATAACCCCAGCTCTTTCACTTGGCACATGAATGACCCTGGGAAGGACATGAAATCCTGCAGTTTTCCTTTCCTCGTCTGCCAAATGGGAGAATAGTGTGTCTATTTCATAAGATAAGGGGGTGTGTGTGTGTGTGTGTGTTAGTTTTTGAGCAGTTAGTTTGTGCCAAGCATGTTAGGTATTTTAACTCATTATCGCATTTTCTCCTCACTACTGTCCCCTGAGGTGGGCACTGTTGTTATGTCCACTTTGTAGATGAGGAAACTGAGGCTCAGTGAGGTAAACCAATCTACCCAGGGTCACATGTCAGCAAGTGACAGAGCTGGTTTCTCAACTCTCCTCCCCTATTAACCAGTCTATGCCCTTTTTAATTTGACATGTCCCTCCCAGTTTTATTGAGATATTATTGGCAGATAATATCATATAAGTTTAAGTTGTGCAACATAATGGTTTGATACATGCATATATTACAAGATGATCAACACAATAAGTTTAGTTAATATTCACTACTTTGCATAGTTAATATTTTTCTTGTGATGAAAACTTTCAAATATACAATGTAGTACTACTGACTAGAGCCAAATGGGGTTCATCAAAACCTCAGGGCATACTTACCATAAATGGAAGTTTGTGCCTTTTGACCACTTCATGCATTTCCCTCACCTCCTGTCTCCCACCTCTGGCAACCACAAATCTGATCTGTTTCGGTGAGTTTGTTCTTTTTAGATTCCACATATAAATGAGAGTCTATAGTATGCATCTTCCTCTGGCTGGCTTATTTCACTTAACATATGCCCTAAAGGTTCATCCCTGTTGTGACAAATTGCAGAACTTCCTTCCTTTTTATGACTAAATAATACTCCATTGCATGTATATCCTCCATTTTCTTCATTTATCCTTCAGTGGACACTTAGGTTGTCTCCATGTCTTGCGAAACCCACGCTCTTAAAAATGTGCAGGTCCAGAAAAAACTGAGAACCTTACGCACAGAATAAGAGAATGTTAGAACTATTTTTCCTGCAATTATGCAAATTTGAAGTGGCGAAACCAGTGGGATTATATGCTTCCCCTGTAGAGGTGTGCATTTCCACCACAGGGAAATGAAACAAAAGTATTGGACATAGTCAACTTCCAGTGAGTAGAAATTATCTGAAAGATTTGCCAAGTACTGTTAAGAGTAAATACTCAGATGAGTAGGATATTTTCACTGCACTCCAGGCCTGTGGGCTAGAGGGGTGGCTCTGCAGTGGGGAGGAAGGGGACCATGTGGGACCTTCATGCCAGACAACCATGTCCTTTCTTGGCCCGCATTTTCACATCTACAAAGTGAATGTGCTGGTTGAGACAGAAGAGCAGAGGGCCTTCTGTAACGGCAGGAATTCATCAGGAAAGGCACCTGTCTGCTCTAGCTCTTTCTCCACCAAGATAATTATCAGGACTTTTCATCTATCAGAACTCCTTGACCACCAGGTCTAGATAACACTGTTCCCCTCCTTGCTAGGTTTTTATCACAGGACTCCGTACCATCTGCAGGTAGCTATTTTGTTTATTTGCTTATTTGTTGCCTGCCCTTCCCCAATAACATGAGCCCCTGTGAGTAAGAGACCATGTCTGCTAAAGTTTCCTTAAGTCAGATCCCCTAAGTCAGTTACTGCAGTGCTGATAGTGAGTGCTGCCTAGCTTGAAGGAGGTGCACAGTGCTACTTGCTGAATGCATTGTCATGATCCCTTTAAAAACTTTCCCAAAACACCATAGCATACGTCCTGGCATAGTTTACTTAGGTGGGAAACTCAGGGCTCTGGGGGAGAGAGGATGTCCATGCAGATCTGTCGAATTCTTGGACCAGCACCCTGAGCTGCAGTCTTTTCCTCTGATTGTCTCTGATTGGACACTGGGAGGCCATGACCTGCGGCTAAAGTTGTGAGCACACCAGGGACTGCTGTGGGATGTGAAATCCAGCCCCATATTCCCCAGGGCTTCCCAGTGCCCCTCAGGGGCAGCCCATGGCTACAGGGGATGCAGGCTCAGTGGCGGAGAGCATTGAGCTGGGGGTGCAGGGTCTGGGAGGAGGCAGTTTCCACCATGGGAATAGCCCTTCAGAGAATGCACAGCATTTTCCTAGTCCCCACGGTGAGCCTGGAACAAAGGGTTGTGATTACCATTCTGATTTCACTGAGGAAGAAATGGAGTTCAAACCCTTTAACTCATTTGCTCCCTGTGTTACATGCTAGAGGGGCCAACATGGGAATCCAGCTTTCTCCAAGGCCGTGATGCAGGCAATGATGAAAATCGTATTCCCCAGGCCTTGTACTGCTTGGGACACATTCAGAACACCTGCAATCTTTGCTGTCCTCAGTGAGTGCTGCAGAGCCTCCAGGTTCAGGGCCCACGTTTGGGGTGCAGTATTGCTGGCTTTTTCAGTTTGCTTTTCTGGAAGCCTACAATCAAGAAATGAAGAACTAGAATCCTTTGCACTCCCCCAGGTCTTATTAAATTCCCTGCAGAAGCCACCTGCCACTTTCCCTCCTTCGCCTCTCCTGTTGGAGATTTACTTCAAGGCCATGACAGCCCCCACCAGCTTCCCGTGAGTTTAACCTCCGGTAAGATCAGATGCAGATAATCCGAACCAAAGCTCATGTTAGCGTGTCTTGCCTTGATAACCTGTCAGCCCTACTTGCCTTTGATGGGCCTGTCCAATATTTAATCCTAGATGTCTTGAGGTCACATGAGTGCTCACAGCCATCTTGATCGCAGCAGAATTTACACTGGCATTTTGCAAAGGCCAGAGTAGACTCAGACTGAAGAGGAAAAGAGGTGTAAGGCCTGTATGAGGTAGCCAGGAATTTCCTTCCTCAGTCATTAGGGATTAAGTTTTTTTCATAAAGCCCCTCAGTAGAGGGGGTTTGGGGTTTGGGAGCTGTAGCATTCAAACCCTGTTCAGGGCTCACATTCTTGCCTAGTCCCAGCCCACACTCCATTCCTTCTGTCTACACATCATCAAGTGGCTTCCAGGTTAAGATATTTCAAGTGTTCAGTGTGGCCATTGGCCACCGTGTTGGACAGTCCAGCTCTGGAACATGTGATATAAGAGGAATCCGGGAAGGGAGCTTGGTCTAAGCTGGAGGCAAGATCAAAGGACAGGTGTTTGAGGATGCCTGGCTGCTTATCTTGCTAAGTCTCCATGAGCCCTGAGTTCTTTTGGGATAACCAGCTTGGGAATAATTCTTGTATCTTTAAAATAAAATATTCACAAAATGCCATGTGGACTTAGAAGAATCTGTTCTAGCTGCAGGTAGAGAAAATGCAGGTAAATCTCAGACATTTTGCATGATCATTACATTGGTTTCAACAAGGAGTTTGAATCTTAGCATTTTTAAGCTAAAAAGCCTCTTAATTATTTTATGAAACCTTCCAATTCTACCAATGGCCGAGGCTCAATCTCACTCAACCAAGCATTACTCCTAGGGCTGCCCTATTCGTCCCTTTTCCCAGGTTAGGGTGTGTGTGTATGTGTGTGTGTGTGTGTGTCTGTCTGTCTGTCTGTACATACATGCACACAATGAACAGGATCAAAGGCAGCAGAGATTAGGTGGGGGAAGAAGATGGAAGAGCAGGGTCCTGAGGCTTCTTCAGTCTGCAGTTGTCACAATTTATTAGTCTGGTCATAATGAACTATGAACTATCTTGAGATGCCCACAGTTATCAGCCAGGCCTGGCTAGAGATACATACTCCAGAAAGCTCTCTAGGTGGTCTGCTTTGAACTACTCTCTACCAAGGTGAAAACCATCATAGCCCCACTTCCTGATTTCATTGTGTTTACCAGTCATTCAGGGGTTTGGTAAGATGCACATTCTGATGCACATTCAAGGATGGAGCCCCAGATCCTGCACTTCTCACAAGCTCCTGGGTGACACCTGTGCTGCCTCTCTGCAGACCTCACATTGACTAGAAAGGCCCAGAACATCACATACTTGTCTGAACAAAGGAATGTAAGCATCCTTAGGTATTTTACACACTTTGTCCCCAGCTGGAATTTGAAAAGAGATAAGGATTTCAGAGATCACAGGGCCCTAGTAGGAGCACCCCTATCCTTTGAGGCTCATCTCTTTCTTCCTTTCACCTTTCCGCTTTTAGGTGTCTAAGCTGGAAAGAGAGAAGACTCAAGAAGCCAAGAGGATTCGCGAGCTGGAACAGCGTAAGCACACTGTCCTGGTGACAGAACTCAAAGCCAAGCTCCACGAGGAGAAGATGAAGGAGCTGCAGGCCGTGAGGGAGAATCTCATCAAGCAGCATGAGCAAGAAATGTCAAGGACGGTGAAGGTGCGGGATGGGGAGATCCAGAGGCTCAAGTCGGCCCTGTGTGCCCTCCGGGACGGCAGCAGCGACAAAGTAAGGACAGCGCTCACCATTGAGGCCCGGGAGGAGGCCCGGAAACTGTTTGACGCGGAGCGCCTTAAGCTCCTCCAGGAAATTGCGGACCTGAAAACTGCCAAGAAGCAGGTGGACGAGGCTTTAAGCAATATGATCCAAGCGGATAAAATCAAGGCTGGGGACCTGAGGAGTGAGCATCAGTCCCACCAGGAAGCCATCTCCAAGATCAAGTGGGAGTCCGAGCGAGATATTCGGAGGCTGGTTAGTAACCCAGTGCAGAAGCATTCTCTTCCCAGGGGTCAGAGCGCGGCGGGTTTGCTTTTGCAGGTGTTTCTCTCAGGTGGATGATACGCTTTTTATCTTGTGTTCTGTCCAAAATATAAGATAGGTCCGTAAGCAGGTAGGGAGGCAGGCAGGCAGGCAGACAGAGTCATAAAATGTAAAAGATATTGGATCACCTTTCTCATAAAAAGTGGATTCTTGCAGCCTGATACACATGGAGAAGACATATTCAATAACTCTGTTTTCTTGGATATCTATAAAAGTATTCTAAAGTATGGGCTTGTCCAAAATCAGTGTGCTTTCATGTGCTTTCTATTTAGAAAAAATGTAATTGGACTTTTACAGGGCTAAGGAAAGTCTCTGTGGCTTTCAGGATGTCTGAAAGGGGCAGCTACTGACAGCATCCTGCGTGATTCATCGGTCTTCTTTCTAGGAACCATGTCTGAAAGCAATAAATAGAACTATGAAATTCCCAGTTGTTTTTATTTTTATTTTTTAAAAATATTTTATTATTTTTAGAGAGAGGGGAAGGGTGAGAGGTGGAGAGGGAGAGAGACATTAATGTATAGTTGCCTTTCACCTGTCTCCAGCCACAGACCTGACTGGAGACCTGGCTTGTAATCTGGTTATGTGCCCTGGCTGGGGAATTGAACCAGCGACCTTTGGGTCCGCAGGCTGGTGCCTTATCCACTGTGCCACCAGCCAGGGCCCCAGTTGTTTTTAAAATAGATTTTTCCCTAAATAAGTAGGGGTCATTATAATTTTTCATAAATTGGATGTCATACCTAAGTAGCTTATTTCTAAGTGTGCTATTATCAAGTTCAGAAACTTACTTCAACCTCTGTAGAGTTCAGTCTATTTTTAAAGAATATGTGTGACCAAAACCATCTGTCTCTCACTATGTCTAAAATAAAACAAATATCAGTATTGTGTAAAAGCTTTAATATCCTAGAATGACCTTATCTAATTATTTTAGAAGAAACACATATCTGTATATACTCAGAATGTTTAGCATTAGTTATATCTTATCAAAGTAACCATTGCCTGTTAGAATGTACTTTATACTTCTCTAAGAACAATTATTTATTGGAAAAAACTACACTTTCCCTCTGTGTCCACTAATTTTAAGCAATTATTTTCTAAGAGTTCTAATTATGCTCTTTGGGTACTATCTCTAGGATTTCAATTTTCAGTAAAAAGTGGTTGCCATGGAACATTTTTAAAAAACCAAACATGTAATCTTTTTTGTACTGTAATAGTTGTGACTGTAAAATGTTGTCTCTGCCACATTTTTCAAATTCTTTACCTGTAATTCGTTCTGTCACACTGGTTGACAAAAGAGACCAAGCACAGTGTAGAAATACTGGTGTCTGTTCTGCCTTTGGTTTTTGAAACGATTCTTTTCCGATAAGAAAAGAATCAGACAGACCTATGAACTCTGGAGTCAGCAGGTAGGTAAATGAAAAGGAAGCTTTACATCAAATATTTTTGTTTGTTGTTGGCTTTCGATGTAAAATCTACAAGTACATCCACTTGTTAATGTGTAGGGATTTTTTTTCCACTATGACTTTTCTTTCACCAGCAGGTTGCCGAAGTAGACATGAAATCCTCTTAATAACACTGTAAAATCTAAGCTACCTGAAGAGTGGTTTAAAAACTGGGTGCAAACTGAGTAACATGGTAAACATTTTCAATCATACAGGTGCACTTTTCATTTTTATGTCCTTCTTATCCTGTTCCTAACCTCACCCCCAGCTCCATTTTTGGAACTGAAGGGAAAGAAATGGCAGCACTCCTGTCGAGAAAATTCCCCCTTAGAATTCTGATATATATTTCATTCCCATCTAAGAACAAAACTGTGGAAGATGTTAGTGTTCAGAGTCCACAGTCCATCTTGTAACCACTGTATCACAGAACCTCCTCAATGCTAATTGCTGTTATATCCTGTAGAAAACCACTTGGAGAAATGGTAGAAGTAATCTTGGAGTCAATATAGTATAGAATCTAATAAGAACCTAATAGAATGGGCCCTAAAGTCAGATGATTGCATTTAAAATTAGTCTTCACTAGTTAGACATATGACTATGACCGATGTAACCCTTTGAGCCCTTAGTCATCATCTCTAAAATGGTGATAACAGAACTTACATAAAAGGATTATTAATAAAAAATGAGATAAGGTATGTAAAGCTCTGAGCTTAGTGCCATGACTGTGGTAAAGGATTGATACATTTCAGTGATGATGATGGTGAGGATGAGGATGACTACATGAGCAGTAATGGTATGATTTCCCAGCAACTTTAGTTGGGTAGGGTACATTAAGACCAGCCAGGAGCATGCATACCTGGAACTATGGTCAACTGGAAATAACACCGTGGCTGACAGGTCTGACAAATGAATGTGTTACTAAATTAAGACTGACATTGGAGGAGATAGAGGCTAAAGACAGTGCTTTTATTCCCAAATTAACAGGACAGTGTTTAATTCTTCACCAAGTTATCAGGATATCACAGAATTGAGCCTAATGACCACCTAAAACTGACTTAAAATTTCCTCATGTGACTTGGAGGCAACAGCTCACAGATATTTACATGTGGGAAATACATGACTGTGTAACACAGTTTTTGTCCTTTTATTTTATTTATTTTGGTCCAAGGAACATAGCAAAGAAAGATTTATACAGAGTGACCTGTTGAGATAAGGAGACATCTTTATAAAGAGAAGAGCATAATGTTGCTTATAGTAAATGTCTTTTCTCTACCTCTGATTTGAATATTTACACAGAATAAAATGAAGTGTGAAGAAAGGTTTTACCTGATAGCCATGCTTTCTTCAAAAATTATTTACAGACGTTCACTTCACTTGCCCTCATCCAGGGATGACCAAAACTTCTCAGTCCAATGGAACGCTTAACATTTGGTATCAAATGTGTACAGGCCTTTTGTTGAGAAATATTTCTGAAGCCATGCCCAGGTTCAGCAGAAATGTGTGATAGGTCAATAACTATATCCCATAGGTGTAGGAGGGAAAGCAGTTCTGCTCTATCCCAGTATTTTCCATCCCTGTCCTTGTTCCCACCATGGCTTTCTGACAGTAAGGGTAAAATGGTTGCCATGAATTGGCTGCTCTGCAACATGGATAGGAATGGAAAGAGCTTGATGGGATGAACCACGGAAGGGCCTCACTCCAGATTCACAGCCTGAATGCAAACATATCAGCCTTTGGAAATGACTAGGCTCCTGGGAATTCTGCAGCTTCTTCAGTTACAAATGGCCTATTCCTAGGGGCTACTGTACTGCTCTTTGAACTGAACTCAAAGGCTGTGCCTCCAAAGAGGAGGTGATGTCAAATATTATTCCAAGAAATGAGGTAGTGGAATATTTTGTATCTGCCTTTATTAACACTAATAACCCATTTTTAAATGAATCTTTTCTTTCCATAGTCAACCAACCTTACCCATTTCAAACAATGTATGAGTCAAAGCATTAACACAGAATCTGCTAGAGAGAAAAGAAACTCCTCCCTTTGATACCTAATTAGCCTAGGGTAGCCCTTCATTACATAGCGTTGACTTTTTTCCCACTGCAACCACCAGAAAGAAGTTCAACGCATGCCACTGTAAAAATGCCTTGCTTCACAGCATTGCTAACTAACATGCCTGGGTGTCGTTTAATTCAGATGGATGAAATCAAAGCCAAGGACAGGATCATCTTTTCCCTAGAAAAGGAACTGGAGACTCAAACAGGCTACGTACAGAAACTCCAGCTACAGAAGGAGGCGTTGGATGAGCAACTCTTTCTGGTCAAGGAGGCAGAGTGTAACATGAGCAGCCCGAAACGGGAAATTCCGGGGAGAGCAGGAGACGGCTCGGAGCACTGCAGCAGTCCCGTAAGTCTGCCCACCTTGACGGAGAACACAGGAATCACCTTTGATTCAGCTCCCAAGTTTTACTTTTCACTTAAGCGCTTTTCCTGTTTCCTACAAAGAAATCGATCCTATCTCCTACCCTAAAACCAGCTGGTATCTCGGGGACAAGGTTTTCTGAACTCATAGACAACATGGCATTAGCAGATCATAGGAGAATTACAGCTCTCTTAAAAATCCTTCACAGAATTCTTCTAGCCATCAATCCCTACCCAAACTTCAGCTTATTCTAAAAAAGTCATAAATTAGATGAAAAGGCACTTTCTCTTGCCAAGACTGGTCATTTTCTCCTGGGTGACCAATTGGGTTGGAAATTGGTGGAGATGGTTGTCATCTCCAGGGGTCAAATGTGTAAACTATAAAAGATGAAAGCATTTATATCTTCCTCTGAATGCTTCTAGTCTGATTGAATTTGCCACTTATTTCTGTGGGTTTTCATGATTTTATATGAGAAATTATTCTCAGAAGTGCAGCAATAGAAATCAGCTTATATATAGTGGACTTTCATAACTTATACCTTTCAAATTATGTAGCTACTAAAAAAGATGAAAATGAATTATTTAGGAACCAAGACAGGTTCCAAAGTAGCACTTAGAACCAAGTAATGAATAATTTATGAACCAGCATTCAGGATATCTTTTCCCCCATAGGTGGTGGCAAGACTGCTGAACTAGGATTTAGCAGATGTAAATTTTAGTTCTGTCCCTGCCGCTTTCCTGCATGCAGTGTAGCAGAATTGTCAAGAGAATGAGCTCTGGAGTCAGATTCTTTAGTTTAAATCCTGGATCTGCCATTTATGGTGTGACTTTAGGCAAATCATTTCACAGCTCAGAGTTTCTTCATCTGTCAAAGACAGACAATGGTGGTACTCCATAGGCTGGTCTGAGGTTTAGAAGCTATAATATGTGAAACATTGAACAGAGTCTTGCATACAGAATTGAATACATATTAGCTATTGATACTAGCCACGAGTCAGGGAAGAAGTTATTACCTCCTTGAGTCTTTCTTACCTGTTCTGTTGAATCCTGTAGGATATTATGATCTATAATATATATGAAACTGCCTGTCAGCAAGAAAGCACTATCAAAATGTCAGATGATAATGGCATTGCAAGTATGATAACAATGTTCCATGGACTCTACAGAATAGAATGAAGCCCTGACTGCTGTGTGTAAGGTGATCCATGACAATTGTGCCAATTGGCAAGCCAGTTATTCCGAGCAAAATATTTCTTTTATACATGAAGGTCATGGACCAGCCTTCTCACTTTGACCTTCCTCTCCAGGAATACAGGGATTTACAAATCCCATCTCTACCCGGCGCTCAGTCCCTTCTTTGGCTAAGTTTCATAGCAAGGCATCTGTCTAAGCTGTGGGAAGCAATATGTAGCCACGACACAAGGGTGCTTCTTGAACCTCATATAGTCATAACGTGACTGTGGTTTTACGGCTCATGGATTTAATAAACTGTTTCAAACATCTCCCTCTGCCAGGAGTCAGGGCTCCAGGGAGTAATTGCCACATCAAGTTCATCTGCAGTTTCAATTAGACTTGGTCTTAAACCCAAGTGGTAAATTCTGGGGGTTTAAAAGGGGATAAGTTTTTGCTCCTCTCTGAACAGGAGAACATTTTACTCCTACTCTGTAAGCCAGATGAAAGGACCTAAGCCCATTACTGTTATGAACTGTGTTCCAAAACTTTGTGAAAAATGTTAACAAAATGTCCACTTTAACTTCCATGTGTAGGATTTGCGAAGAAATCAAAAGAGAATAGCTGAATTGAATGCCACTATAAGAAAATTAGAGGACAGGAATACCTTGCTTGGAGATGAACGAAATGAATTGGTGAGTTCTAATGTTTTGTTTTTAATTTTTGTGCATGAAGCTTTATGTTATAGAAGTATATGTGATGTTGTAGATGTATAACAAAAGAGAAAAGTGCACAAATAATACAGATATAACTCAATAAATATGCCCAAGGTGCTGTACTCATATAACTGTACCCAGATGAGTAAGTGGCAAATTACCAGCATCTCACACCTCCTCTTCTTGCGACCCCTTCCAATCCTCACCCTTCTCAAGTTAACCACTCCACTGATTTTCATCATGACAGATGTCTGTCACCATTTTTCAAATGAATTGTCAATGGAATCATAGAACATTGACTCCTTTGTGTCTGTATGTGTGTGTGCTCACCATTACATTTGTGAGTCATCCATTGTATTGCAAATAATATTTACTCATTTTTATACTCTAGTATCCAATGAGTACACCACAATTTTTTATTCTTCTGTTGGTAATAAACATGTGTGTTATTTCTTAATTAGTTCAAGCTGTTAATGGTGCCTGCTACATGCCTTTGGTGAGAAAAATGTGTTCATTTCTGGTAGGAACATACCAAGGAGCAGAATTGCTGGATCAGAGAGTATGCATAGAGTAAGCTTCAGTTAGTGTAGAAAAATAAATAGTTTTCTACAGTCGTCACAAGGATTTATATTCCCACCAGCCATGTATGAGAGCTGTTGTTTCTCCACATCTTGCCAAAACGCAAAGATAATTGTTCACTTAAATCATTTTGATGGGTGTGTGTTATATTTTTATAGTGATTTCCATTTTTATTTTTCTTCTTAAAAGTGAGGTTGAGTAACTTTTCAAAGGTCTATTGGCTTTTTGTCCTTTTCATTTTGCCCATATTGTGCTGTCTTCATTTTCTTATTAACATTAGAGTACCTTTTTTTTTTTATACCAAAAGATGGTATAAAATATATCCTGCTCTATGGCTTATATTTTACCTTGTTTTTCCTTTGTAAGAAATTCTGAGGTCTCAGGCCAGACCTGCTAAGTAGGATCCCTGGGGTTAAGGCCCAACAATCTGTATTTTAACAAGCCCTACAGTGATTTTGACACATGCTAAAGGCTGAAATGCATTGACTAAAAGCATAAACTCGACCTATCTCCCATGGATCTAGGTTGTAGAACATGCAGAAGAAAGCAGGAGCTCAATTAACATATGGTCAAGATAGGCTAAGGATAGATAACGCTAGGTATAGGTAATAGCTAGGCTCACTAGACATTCTGTCCTTCATTAAAAAGGCAGCAGGTAGTCAGAGGATGGCAACCCTCATGGTAGCTGTCTTGGTCATGCTGCTTCAGTCCGGACTAAGGTCCTGTAAACCTGGTGCATAGTTCTTAACCCAGGACCTACCTTCACCATTTCACCTTGAGTTTATCTTCAATTCCCTCCTCTTTTTCTCCATGTCTTCCTTTTTCTTGGTTTACTCTGTTGTTTTGGGGAAGGTCAACATTCATTAATTTCTTTTAAAAGACTGCATAGGATATACATTTTTGGAGTCCTGGAATATCTTTCTTCGTACTTGATCGCTTGGCTAAATTTAGAGGAATGTTGAAGATACTGCTTCATTTCACCTCTTCCCACTCCTCCTCCCCTCCTCCGCCTCCTTCTTCTTCATCTTCGTCGTCTTTTTTTTTTTTTTTTTGCTTCTGGTGTTGCTGTTGAGAAATCCAAAAGCCACCTGACTCTTGTTTTCTTGTAAGCAACTTGTTTTTTCCTCCCTGAAGTATGCAGAATGTTCTTTTTGTCCCCGGAGTTCTGAAATTTCACAAGAATATGACTTGGTGTGTAGGTTTTCAATTTTTTTGATATGGGACTTAAGCATTTAATTGTACTATACGTTCAGTGGCCCTTCTACTTTAGAAACTTGTATCTTTTCATCCTGGGACATTTTGTTGAATTCTCTTCTTGACTTCCATTCCACCATTTTCTCTGGTCTCTCTGTTTGTAATTCCTCTTTGCTTGTTTTGGATATTGTATCTCCTAGGTTAGTTACCATTTAAATTTTTTATGTTTTAGCCCCTTTGTTTTTCTTGGGATGGTCTTTTTTTTTTTTTTTTTTTTTTTTTTTTTTTTTTTTTTTTTTTTTTTTTTCTTTTTGTTGTTTTCCTTCTATCCCCTTTTTTCTCTCCCCTGTCCCCCTCCCCCCCCACCCTCTCCCCCCAAATTCTCTCCCTCCTGTTGTTCATGTCCTTGTTTCCTTTATTCTTGGTTCTTGTTTAAGCTTCTCTCCTTCCTTGCCTCTGCCTCCCCCCTCCCTCTTTTTTTTTTTTTTATAGCCTCCCATTCTTAT